>CATIWJ010000892.1:0-21647 GCA_949640765.1 Croton laevigatus | reverse complement strand
ATATAAATAAAAATAATAATTAATAATAATAATAAAATAATAATACATAAATAAAAATAATAATTAATAATAATAATAAAATAATAATACATAAATAAAAATAATAATTAATAATAATAATAAATAATAATAATAATAAATATTATTAATAATAAATAATAAATAAAATAATAATAATAATAAATTAAATAATAATAATAATAATAATTCTAATTCCGATTCACCACTTCAAACCAAACAGTTACAAAGGAAATTAGGGGGCAAACCATTCCATTTCTAAATTATAACCAAATAGGGAAAGGTACTCCGATTTCCTGTTTCCCTTTCTCCTTATTTCCCGTTTCTGATTTCATTCCGTTTTACCTGCGCGAATCAAACGCCGCCTTATATTAATTACATACCCAATATTTGGGGGAAAAAAAAAACATACCCGATATTTATTTCCCTCCCAACCTTTTCACATATTTTACAATCAACCAAACAAAACCTGTGTTATTTTTCTTCAAGGCATTTTCATTTGTTATTTTTACTTCCATCCAACCCAAATTTACATCTATCGAAACACTACCTTAATCCTGGCAACTTACATGATTCAAGAAATCAGATGGCAGGGGAGGGCATTAACCTGGAGATCGGACGGTGATGATTGAAGGCATTATAAGGACAAAGAGGCAAGACATGTAAGGAAGTCCAAGTTGGTGTCAAATCAATCAAAATCTATCAATCACCAAGTGAAAGTGACAGCAACAGTTGCACTAAGACAGAAGCTTATAGGATTAGGAGGCACCAAATTTACAATTTTTTTTTTTTTAAACAAAAGATAAAAAAGCTGTCACCACTAATAAACCACAGTAGAGATTCCTTTCCTTTTGTGGCTATCAAACCTTGTAAACATAACACAAGTGGTAACCTACCAAACTCCATCACATGTAATAAAAAGTTATATTTGGTCAGGACTTACTAATTCCTGTATCCAATCATACCAAAAATTAAAAATGATTTCGTGTTTTTCTTCTCTCCTTACAAAAATTATTATCAATTTCTTAAACTCAAAGTCCCGAATCAAGACTTTGGAGAATTATCAAATTTTGTTTTTTTCATTTTTTTTCCTAATTATATGTTCAATTATTTACATTGGACCCGATATCAATTTTAATATTACAGAATTTAACACTTTGTATTAGAATTAGACATAATAATTTAGACTGTTATACAAATTTTATGATACACACTCAAATTTTGTATACTGCGATCCAATGAAATTAATTTTAAATTTCAATAGAAAACTCAACATGAAATTTGTAAAAAAAATATAATAAAATTCTGTGCCTTCGAGATGGATCTCGAATTGAGACCCGTAGCATGATTCTTTGTTAAATGCTTTTTAAATTGACATAGGTTTAAGGGAGTAGAGATTTGGGAAAGGGGTAATATGTGGACTTGATTATGGGCTTATTGCCTCGTGTGGGTGGGGAAGTATTGGGATTTTAGGAAAGGATCTTAATAATTAAAATAATTAGACAAAGGGTTTTATTATTGTCTAAAAAATGTCAAAAATAGTAACTTAAAGTAAAAACAGACACTTGATTAATTTATTTTTAGAAAAAAATACTTGATTAATTTATTTAATGAAAAATGACACAAATAAAAGATAAGACACGTATAATTATTGTATATTTTTTGTGAAATTATTTTACTACTTTTGTACAAGCACAAAAAAAATCAAGATTTATTGTACAATTTTTGTATAACTATTGTATTATTTATAATAGTTTTTGAATAATTATTGTACAGGTTTTGCAGAATTACTGTACAATGTTTGTTTTTCTTTTCTAATAAAATGGCCAAAAATGCTATCAACATTTAATGAAACCATTTTTTCTTTTCAATTCTACCGCATATTTATTTTTGAAAAAAGAAAAGAGGGCTGGATTTACGTAATCCCTGTAAGCTTTACCATCCAGGCATACTTCTTGCCACTTGTTAAAATGTTATTTAAGAGAAAATATTACTTACTAATGTACTTCACAACGTAATTTTAATCCATTACTATTAGAAAAGTACATCACAGAGAATATTAATTTTAGAGGATTTGGTTTAGCTATTTTATGTAGTTGATAGCTGTTGGATACTCAACAGTTAGAATTTAAATATTTGCTAAATTTTAAAATTAACAGCCAACAGTAGTTAGAAACTTCAAACAGCTATCAGCAACCACTATAAGTTATCCACTGATACAAGCCAGACGCTTATTTTTTTTTTCATTTATAAATATATTTAGAGATATCATTAAATTAAAATTGATTAATCATATTAATTATATGATATAAATTGTGGTTCAAAATTTTTAACAATGCAAATTTTTTTTTAGTTAACCCTTTCTAACCATTTCGGTTCTATTCGTATGGATGATTATTCACTTATTCTAAAAAATTAAAATTAATTGACAAAAAATGTTATAAAAAAAAATGGCTCGTTCCTTAATGATATTAATTTTCTTCCAAAACAAATTGATACTGAGTCGGATATATAAATCAAATCAGCTTAGTTAAAAAAAAAAAAAAAAAATGAAAGATGGAACTTAATGTATCCATCTACATTATTTCTAAACATCTAATAAAAATGTGCCTTAATGATATTTAATACAAACAATTAAAATTAACAAAATAAATTGATATGAAATCAAATTGCAATAATTAATAATTAGAATATATTTTTGAAAATTGTTCAAAAAAAGAAAAATACGAAAATGAGGAGCAGAAGTTGAAGTATGTCTTTAAGGGACACCGACCAACATTTGGTTGTGCTTTTAGGGTACATGTAGTGAGCAATTTGGGTTCGATTTAACATGTGTGTGTTTCGCATTCTTATTATTATGTTGGCAGTGTAGACAGAATATATGCTTGGGGCAAAAAAAATTTGACTTTAGAAAAAAAAAAAAAAGCTCACAAACATATTAATGGCGATGTTCAATTTGGGGGAAAAATTTTCAGACACTAAGATCTAAAGATTTCAAAAACATGCCTTCTTTATAGTGACATAGAGCATGGTCTTTGGTTTTAATTATTATTGTTGTTGTTTTGTTTTGCTTTAATCTTTTCAAGGTAATATAGTGGATAACCAGTAGAAATGTTGGTTAAAGTGAAATCATTCAAATTATTATATTAGGCTGCCTAATTTTTCAGACTAGTAAAGTAAATTAAATATTTATGTTATTGGACCTAATTTTATCATCCTCAGCTAATGTTTTTTGAGGTTAACTTATCAATTATTACTACTAATTTTCTCATTTTGGTGTGTGTTTGGTGTCGTCTAGCAATGGAGTGGGAGTGGGTAAAAGTCCTCTTAAAAATGAATGACAAATGTGTTTTAGAGGAATGACACTCTTATTATAAGACACTCTGCATTTTAAGAACACGCACTTAATGAATGACAAATGTGTTTTAGAGGAATCGAAAAAATATGTGCTATTTTTTTAAGCGAAAAAATTAACTAGACCACACTTAGTTGGCTAAATAATTTCTTTTCATACCTATTAAGTAGTAGTAATAAAAAGAAGCATATTTAGATAAATTTTTCTTAAACTTTTATAAAATTATTACTATACAATTTCTTAACAGAAACACAAATTGCATTTTTTTTTTTTTTAAAGGAAAGAGTTGATTGATTTTATTAATGAATATTACAATAAAAGTTTAAGTAGAAAAGAAAGAGTACGTAATATATAAATCACTCAAAATTTTTTGAATAATGCATCAAAATTTTACATGAAACAAATTAGAAATTACAATTAGTAATATTATGCGTGAAAAAGTTCAAAATGTCTTAATAGTTCTTTCTTGTCCGTATGAGGTAACAAAATAGATTAACGTTACATGTATCTATATCGTTTGTAACGTCGGAATTTTTTTTTTTTTTCTCTTAAGAAAGAATGTTCTCATTCAGTTATATGTATTGGCAGAGAAAAGAAAAAACAATTGGAATGTTCTAATACATCAGTTTCTTTTCTTCATGCCATATAAATATAAAATGATGCAGTGTAAATAGTTCATCTAGAGTGTAAAAATAAACTTAAATAAAGTACGTTTTATAACTTTTTTTTTTTAAATAATTATTATTACATTATAATCCGTTACAATACAACCCTTTAATCATGGTTTTACTTTACAGTAAATAACCAAATTTAAGAAAGTATTATAATAAGTAAGGTACGAAAAAAATTAGTGGAAAGAAATCTTGGAAACGAAGGCAGGCAAGCAGAGACTGTAAAACGCGTCTGAAAGAGCAGGAGTCGGTTTCAGTTTCGTACAAATACGGTATATTAAAAAAAGGAAAGGTGTTCGAGGTTTAAGCCAACCTTAAAGAAATACTAGCATAAAAAAGAAAAAGAGAAAGAAGAAGGAGAAAAGGGCACCGTAGCAACTCTAAGCCATGTTTGGATATACGTCATAGTTAATAAATAATTGCACGGTTTCTTGACCGTCTATTTGGATTCTTTCTAATTTTTAATTATCTCTGACTCTACTTTCCATGCATTCCTTCACATGCATATGCATTTCATTCATTCCTTAACTAAATATAAATAAAAGGAAAATTAAAACCCTACTTTGCTTCTTCTTTAACTCCTTTCCTTATTTCCGTTTTTGACCCATTGCTTTTTCCGTTTTTCCCATGCAACCTTCTTTCTTATTTCTTTTTTTTTAATCACTTCATACCTTCTTTTCTGCGTGCCTTGTATAATTTTTTCCCCTTTTCTAAGTTTACCAACTACGGCTACTTCGAACAATTACTCGATACAGCGGTAAGTTACATAACATTTTAAAAAGTTGTTTAAAAAAAAACGACCCAACGCTAATTTTTATAAAGAGTAAAGATGTTGAGTTTTGTTTTTTTAAATCTAGTTTCTAAGTGAAAATTCATGAAATTACATTAATAGTTGAAAATGAATATGAATGACTCGCATTGTATTTTCATATCATATTTAATACTACCTCCGTATTTTTTATTTCTTTACATTCACTATTTCACCAATACTAATAAAATTAACTTTTCACTAATATCAATACAGGAATAACAATAAACAATTACTAATCCTTAAAAAAACTTACTTTTTCACCGATACCAATAAAGAAATAAAACTACCTCTAGTTTTTTGAATTCTTTACACTTTTTTTAAGGGTTGAGTAGATTCAAGTTTGGTATTGATAATTTAATGGATTGGGTTAAGTAGATTAAAATATTATTTATGTATTATTAAATTACAGTAATCATATTTTATGACTAACCTAAATCTACTTTAATCTACCTAACCTAACTCATCAAATTATCAATACCAAATTTGAACCTAAGCTAGGGTTTTGAAATGTAAAGAATTTTAAAAACAGGAGGTAGTAATAAACAATTACAAAACTTATTATAAATGGAAATGTAAAGAATTGAAAAATACACCAACAAACAGAAATGTAAAGAAATGAAAAATACAGAGTTGGTAAGTTTTAGACTTCTACAATTCAATTTGTATCATAAATTATACACATATCAAACTTATACAGTCAATTTTTGTATGTATGTTTAATATGAATCTAGTGTCAATTTTTAAAAATTTAATATTTATTGATAATGATTTGGAGTCGGATCATTCAATATTTCAGTTTCCAAGGTTTGCAATTATTTTATTGACAATTCTAAATCAAGAAATTGGCTTCTAATAGAATCTCGTATCATGATTCTATTAAAATTTAATGTCATAAATCTCAAAAAGTTAGTTTTTAATTATGGATGGATTATATTTGTATCAAAGGGAGATTATTTTTTCTATTTTTCTTATTAAGAATAAAAAAGAGCTTGGAAAAAAAAAAAAAGATAGAGCATTTGTGCTTGCTTAGAAAAAGTCCAATGGATCTAACGGAATATTGAAACATTGCAGCAAAATAAAACAAACTATGTGTATTTCTTATGACAAAAAAAATTATAGCAATCAGTGAAAAGATTTAGAATGGCATTTATCTATAAAGGCAAAATTGTAGCAAATGCCATTTTTAAAAAATTTTAATTGGATATTTGATCATACTAATTAAATAACATTATATTTTAATTTATTTACAGTTATGGATGAAAGTCGATTGCCAATCAGCGTTGGCACAACTTTTCAGTAAAAGAACTAAGGTTTCATGTTGTATGTTTGGATTATTAGTTTCTCAAATTAAAAACGATCCAAATTCAACTTTTCTAAGCAAACTTATTTTTCTAGAAAAACAAATTTCGTGAAAAGTAAATATAGAACATTAAATTATTATATTTGGATAATATTAAAAATTTTATATGAGGGAAGAATGATTGTGTTCGGTTAAATTTTACAAAACAAATTTCATGATTTGAACGGAAAATATTTTTCAATGGACTTGCAGAAAAATTACTACCACACTACATGTTCAGAAATTTAACTTAAAAAAAAAAATTAAAACATAAATCAAACCAAACATAGAAATTTCCCAATCTTCCAATAGTTCAACTATTATTTTTTAATATTATTAGTAATTTTTTAGAAATATATATATGTATTCATTCTTGAAAATAATGCCAAACCCATCGATGATGATGATCGATCATAAAAAACAAGCAACTTTCAAAATTACTAGTGGACTTTTAGCTTAAAAAGGTATAAAGGTATATATATATACTTATACAGCTTAAGCCACCGGTCATTTACATTGTTTATTTGCATCAACAGTATCTTAACTTTAGGTAATATAACGTTTAGTACCATAACTTTAATTTGTAATAAATATATATTTTAGTTTTAATTTTTGTAGCAAGTATGTACTTTTAACTGATGTTTAAGTCACTGGCATATTATAAGGATTAAAATATAATTTTTTATCACTTTATTAGCTGAAAAATGCTAAAAATTGATTGAAATTTTTTTTTTAGTTGCTGGAAATTTATTTTTAAATAAAAATTTTATTAAATATATTAATCATACGTTTTTGAATATTTAATCTTTTTTAAACAACATATTTAAAAATCTTATTTTTTTATATAAAAACCTTATTAATTAAGAAAAAGGACAGGCATATTTATTACGACACACATAATTTTCTTGCACTTAAAATATTTATAAGTTTTTTATAAAAATAATTTTCCCACATTCTTGCACATACTTAAAAATAATTATTTATTTTATAAAAAAAAATTTATTTATTAATTTATAGTTTTGAATTAAAAAAAGAAAAGAAAGAAAAGGAAAAATTGGTGGAGGTTTTTTTACGCATTTTCATCTATTTCTAGTAGTTTAACGACAACTTTGAACATATATTTTGAATCCTCTCGTCAAAACCGATGTTTTGACATAAACCTTAGCCTGTTTTGTTATCGGAGACCAAAAAAAAATTTGGCTAATATGTTTTTAGCATTTTTTGACCAAATTATGCATCATCTGTAAAAAATAAGATCATATTCTGATTCCTTGCGACAATCTCTTTTTTTTTTTTTTTTTTTTTGCTCTATTCCTTGCCAGAAATGGAAATTAATTTTTTTTTTGACAAATTTCATTTTGATCATTCCTGCAATTGATGAACAAATGAAGAAGATGATAAAAAATTTATATTTTGATTCGTATGACATGTTGGTAACTTGAAAACATGTTAGAAGTACCTGATTATTATAATAGTTAAAATTGGAGTATATGTTTATTATAAATTAAAATTAAGGTATCTAAATATTACATTACCTAAAGTTAGGATATTGTTGGTGCAAATAAGTCCATTGACATCAATTAAACTATTGGTTATATAGAAAGTAATTTTGTTATTTAGTAATTTTGCTGAGTTTTCAAACTTTGTAACTCTTTCCAACATTAGAACCAAAAGTGATATTTGTTTGATTAATTAACTTGTCGTTATCCTATTTTTGACGAAAATCGTAGAATGTAGATGTATCAGGTCTAATTGTCGCCAAACCAATTTGCTGCTCAAAGGAGAGCTATCTCATACTGCGTAACCGACAATGTTATCCGATCCATTAGCGTTATCATTTATATTAAAAAATTAACTTGGTGTCCAAAATAAGTATTTTCCTTAATTTATATTTGTAGTATTAATAAAAATATCATTTGAGCAGTGTGCATAACAAATTCTATGACAAACATTGACTACAAATAAAAAGTTTCATAACACTTGCTGAAAAAAAGTTTCATATAGCACACACATATATATATTTTTGGCATTTTCAAGGAACTAATTTTAAAATATGAGAACTAATTATAAAAATTCTGATATGAAGACCTTGTATTATAATTATACAAGTTGTCATTATTTTTTAATTAGTCTCAGTGTTTAACAAGCACACATAAATCCAAGCAGGTGAAACATATTTAGACGATTAATTAATTAAACTGGAAGACCACTGCTTGTGTTAATTAATATAACTTCAGTTCTCTTTGACTGATAATCTATCAAATTTTTTCCCCTTTTTTTCTTTTTCACCAACATAGTCCTATCAATCAATAAAATATATAAGCAGAGCCAGGTGTAAGACGTACGGTTGACTTATCTATGATCAACGACCAACTCTTCTCTCGACAAAATATTTGTGTAATTTTAATTTTGAGGTGCTCTCATCCAAAAATATTTGATTTTTTGTAATTTTGGAAAATAATAAGGGGATGAGGGGTTGAATTGTAATTTCACAGAAAGTAACATTCCTTCCACTCCTTTATATAGCTCAACCCTCTGGACCAATGCATTCTTTCTTTCTTGAGTATTGGTGTGCCCTTTTTTACTTTGAAAAAAAAAAAAAAAATACTACTTCTATATAAAAAAGAAATAAAGAAGAAGAAAAATTCTTCTTCTTCTTCTTCTTCCTCTCATTATTATTTTCATTATTACTATTATTGTTATTATTATATTTTAAAACCTAAAACCATTTCTTTTTTCTTTCTTCTTCCTTCTTCGCTATAATGGAAGACCCAAATAGTCCAAGTAACCATGTCAATACTGATCAAAGAAACGAACCAGTTAGGTCAAGATGGACTCCAAAACCAGAGCAAATCTTGATTCTTGAATCCATTTTCAACAGTGGAATGGTAAACCCTCCCAAAGATGAAACGGTAAGAATAAGAAAACTTCTTGAAAAGTTTGGCTCAGTCGGCGATGCAAATGTTTTTTACTGGTTCCAAAACCGACGCTCAAGATCTCGTCGCCGTCAACGGCAGATGCAAGCAACTCTTGCTGAAGAACAGAGAAACAATCATCCTCAACAAATACATCATCCGACAACAACAACAACAGCAACCGGTGCAATTCAATATGAACTTCTAAGCGGCGGCGTTGGTAGCGGCAGCAGTGTTAGTGTTGGTGGTGGCAGTGTCATTTCTTCTGGTGGTGCTACTATGGGATTTCCAAATTCTCCTCCAGCTTTTTCTGTTTCTCCTTCTTTTCTTGTAGGCTCCTCTGAAGAAGGTGTAGAGAGTTTGTTTTCAATGACTAATCAAATGGGGTTTCAAGAAATGGGTCAAAGCTCTTCTCTTTTATCTGATTCTCCTAATTTGCACTTCCAAACTGGTAAGTATACTGCATGAAAATTAAAAATTTCTTCCAAAACTTAATATTTCCTTCTGTTTTACACAATCAAATACATTAATTTCATACTTCTTATAAAAAATATAACTAATATCTTTCTTTTATGTTTTTAAATTCCAGTTCTTACTAAAACTAGGTTTTTTTTTTGTCTAGGTTTCATAAGAGCTGCGGAATAAACTAGCTAGTAAATCATTTTTTAAAAACCGCAGTAATGTTCAATTAATTTGAAAATAGTTCTTGAAATTCTGTGAAAAAAATGGTCCCCTACTCTTCTCTTACAAAAATTCCACATGATATCTTTAGGGCATCAAAGTATTCAGTGTCTTTGTTTAAAAAAAACTATTCAAGTGTCTTGTTTTTCATTATTCATTGTATAGCATTTGTATTGTACTTCCCCATTTTATATCCATTAATTTATGTGTGTCTTTCTAGTTTTTAGTACTAATTAATATTCTTTTTAATTTTTTCTTCTACCAAGAAAAATTAAATTACTTCAATTCAATCTTCTTAAGGTTTGTAAAAATGGTTAATTGTTAATTAGTTGAAATCGAAACAGGGTTAGTTACAGTTTTCATCAATGGAGTAGCAACAGAAGTTCCAAGAGGTCCATTGGACATGAGAGCAATGTTTGGTCAAGATATAATGTTGGTTCATTCTTCAGGAGTTCCTGTTCCTGTTAATGAATTTGGGTTTCTAATGCATAGCTTGCAGCATGGTGAAAGTTACTTCCTGGTAAACTTTTCATACGAACCTCAACTTAATTAGTAATTCTCTTAAGCCTTGTTTCTATTATTTTGTATTTAGACTCTAAATGTAAGACATTTGAGTTCAAACCAGATACATATTTTCTAATGTATCCATTTTGTTTTTTTTTGTGGGTGGGGTTGTAGATTTTTTTTTTCATTGGCAAATTATTTTTTACTTAAATTATCATATTAAAGATCATTTAGAGCATCAACATCAACAGAGTTCAAATCCTTGATCTCGATCTAGAAAAATACATCGCTCTGACCATTTGAACTAAAATTACTTTGTAAGGTGGGATGGGGTTGAAGATTGATTTGAAGTAACAAAAAATGTTAAAGTTTTTTTTGTGTCTTTTACTAATTCATATACTATTGAGGCACTTTTTGTTTAGTGAAGTAATGTTCAAATTTAGTTAATACTAGAATTACCATTTTAGCTTAATTTGGGTATCAGGTAGGGAATTTTTTGAATTACATAAAAACTCTCTTTCTTGACTTCAACTTCAATATTTTACCTAAATCAAAGAAGCTAATGGTGGGATCATTCTATTCTAATTTATTCACTTCAATATTCTAAAAGTGTTGAGAAGGTAATTAAAAGGTTGTTTACAGTTAGGAATTCCACTAATCAATTAAGTGTAAATTAAAAAAGACTGTGATTAGGGTTTTTTTAATTTCTTTTTCTAAATTCTAAGCACAGTTTAGCAGTAACTTACAATAGTTTAGTTTTGTATTGACAGCCCCAAACTCTCTGTCGTTTTCTGATAATAAATCAGATTAATTATATATTTTGTTACTTAATTTTATATTAATTCAAGAAACATACCTTAAAGAGGTCATTAAAAAACTAAACTTTGCTGTTATTACAGGTATCAAGACCAACATAAATTGGTAATAAAGCTGCATCAAGAAGTGGGAGCTTCCTCTTTGTTGGTTTGCAGCATTTTATTAGGGCCAGTTTTTTTTTTTTTTACTATATACTATACATATATTATGAATCCTCCACCACCCCAAAAGCTTAAAAAAAAAAAAAAAAGTGCATTGGCTTTACTGTTCTAATTTAATTTTTATGCTCCCCCTTTGTTAATTTTATAGGAAGCTTCCCCAAGCTCAGTATAATTTTACAGAAACCATGTGTCAGAAAAGACAATCTGTCTACTGGTTTTTAAATCATTAGAAATTAGTAAAAGAATGAAATACCTTTTATAGTTTTATTATCAACTTGCCTTTGCTTCCCTCTGTTAGAAAGAAATTGTGTATGTAATGTAACAAAATATAATTTGTAGTATTCAAGTTAGAGAGTGCTTCAAAATATATTTGCAATTTGTTTTTGTTTCATTTATCAGAAAATTCTAATAATTATATAAAATTTTACTTGTAAATGTTGTGTACTAATCAAATACTTGATATGAAGTTTAAAACATAAAAGCTTAGGAATGTAAAAAAAAAAGAAAAAAGGTTGAAATTGGGTAGAGGTTTGTTGAGCGTAGGCTTGAAACCATAATATGTGAATATACCAATGTTAAAAAGATTATAGATTAGTACTAATCGATAGAATATACTTTTATAATTTTTTTTTGTTACGTAGATTGTAATTTTATAATAAGTTCACAATGGTATGATATTTGTATCTAATAAATAAGGGTAAAATAATAAATTAGCATGCTTATCTATATATTTAAGGTAGTAAAATTTTTTTATTTTGAATAAAATATTTGTTAATTAATTTATTAATTACAAAATTAAAATTAGCTTAGCATTATTTCTGGTTTGATTTACAATGAGGAAAGTGAACTTCTTTGGACATGGAAACTCAGGAAATGGAATAAAAGGATTTCACCTTAGCAGCTTGATAATTAATAAAGTTCAATTATATGCTTTGCTTTTGTTCACTTTTTATGAAACTGTAGCAATTTATTACTGTTATTTTCTCCTGACATAATTGAATGTGATTATAGCATGATTACCTTAAAACAAATTAACCTGAAGATTTAAAAGGTAAAAAGAAGCCAAAATTGTTCAATTATTGCTTGAGATAAAATTTTAATTTTGAGTATTGGAAATGATAGAACTCAGAGACTGTGGATTTGGAAGGTTTTATTGGCATGTGCAAAGGAACGTGCAAAGCTTATTTATATTTATATGTATACATAATATCATGAAAAATGAATGGTACAGGATACACTTAGGAAACAGCATTTTGTTGAGTGTAAGAGGACAAATTAAGCAGCACTGGATCGAAATTAAATGTTCAACTGTAACTAAAGATGAGATCAATTTCAATTTCATTCTGAAAATTACACATTACCTAAACAAAAATAAACACTTTCTCACTCAAGATGCTCTCATTTTCAAAATAACTACACATTTGATAATTTAACTAAAGTATCTTTAATTGTTAATTTAAGTATTACTATTTTCAAAAAAAAAAAAACAATCATGAAAAGTGATATTTTAGAATTCTACTAATCACAATGTTAGTACTAATTTAATATTCAGAAAAGGGTTGCCTACTGCTATATAACACACAAAATTATCCAGTCGATTAGGAAACTCCTCTATATCCAAGAAAAAAGGGATTTTTTGTCCATAGAGATTATTAATTTTATTGAATCAATCTTAGAAAATAATTTAAAAAAAAAAGGGTAAGAACACTTCAATGGTATTGCAAATTCTGGCTTATTTATCATGTTAAATAAAAGGTATAGATATATAGTTGAATTTTTATTTATTTATTTTTAATGAATGTTTACTTATCAAAAAAAAAAAAAAAAGAATGTTACTTATTAATGCTTTCTTAAATATATTCTCCATTTTTTATTCTTTGTTGTTTTTTTTTTGAACTTATAATTTGATATTCCAATTATTAAATCTCAACATTACCTAAAACAATCTTTCAAAACAAAAATAGAGGGTATATTATGATTGATCGGCGCATTAAGTATATATATGCATGACATGATAAACTTTAAACAAAAAGTTAAGGTACACTAATTGTACTTTATGAATAGATCATTAACAATATACACAAAAGATACCAACATGTTTAATGAAGAGGATGGAGGAAACAAAAATATGTGCACGTAATCATGTTAATTACCTTTTTTCCCCTTAGAATCTAAAACCTAGGAAATAATTAACTTGGTAAGTTCGGTGGCTTGGGATTAACAACTTTAACTCATTTCATAAAGTTATCTTTTCCTATATACTTTTTCCATCCCAAAATATGGTAAATTTCACTTATAAATTTGTATTTAGGCCTTGTACCAATACATTATCTGTTTTTTAATTTGTAACTTTAAAATGTCACAACTTTGCTAAATGTAACAATAAAGGGTCTCTCATCGAATTATTAGAGAGAGATTGGCTGACATAAGTCATATTTTTTATTAAATTTTAAGAGTGAAATACATTATTTTTTTTTTAGGATAGGAAAAATTACAAATGAAACACTTATATGAGTATTTTTGCAAGGGATATTCTATAAGTATTAGTTTGAACCAAAGTACTTGTGGGAAAGTGATGTAAAAGAAAATACTTGTGGTAAAGAAAATGTTATACTGTTTGATTGAAAAAACCTTTTGAAACGTGTAAATAACCATTGAAGAGAATTGCATATTATTTATGGATTACGGTTAGGTTGTTAAGGATATTTAGAGATTCACATGTATTTCCAGTAATCTGATTGTATTTTTAGCAGTTAGTAACGTCAATTTGGATTACTATATTGTCTACATCCCATGTACGGGATGATCACATACACCACTAATTAGTATTTTTTAGTCCTATAAAAGGTTATCTTAATATTTTTTTTTTTTGCATGACAAAAATTAAAATCAAATATAATTAAAAATTGAAATGCATACTCTTACATTAATAATTAATTCGTCTAGACCATGATTATAATTCACAAAAGGTTTCTTCCTTGTTTGCACTTGAATATTATAATTGTTAAAACAATTAAGGTTTCCTTTACAAATTAATGGATACTAATGTTGCGCGGAAAGGGTTTATCTAACATGATTTAAGGTAATTAGATATGAGCTCCGCAGTCTTAATTGATTGAGTTGGAGTGCTTTACGGGTGATCATCATTATATATTAAAGAAAGGAAAATGATTTAGCAACTTTGTGTTAATTTAAATGTAGATAGATTGGCCCTTTCGTGATGTTATGATTTATGATTTTGAATCTCATATTGAAATATCAGAAAGGTTGTGTGATATATGAATATGTTATATTTATTTATAAATTTTTTAAAGAAAATAATTAAGGAAGTTTTAGAAAATAAAAGTTGAAAAGGACTAGTCTGAAATGATATAATAATTGTACGGTGTGTGTATATATAAAATAGCAAAATACATATACATATGCCCAAATTCATTATTCCCTATAATTTTAGAATGATATATTAGACACCTATTTTTTTTAATTCTTCAATAACTAGACACTTTGCCACATGAAAAAAATAACGTGAAACACAATCACAATAACATAGCAGCGTGTAGATATGTTTGGCAATTGCAGAATTAAAAAGAAAAGGTGTTTGATAAATCATTCTAAAATAAAATAATGGCACAAAGAAAAAAGTGCAAACGATATATATATATATATATATATATAGATGCAAGGAGGAAATCACACATAATTATGTAATTATATTAATTATAATTATAATTATGTTAAAATCACCATAGTTTTCATAGATGCAGCAAGGAAGTCACATATAAGGAAATGGGGGCATAGCATGTAATATATGAATATATACCGTTCGGCTACTATTTTTTCCGGCCACCTAAAAGGGCCACAACTTTGGCTAAGGTGTACAACAAATGAAAGCATACTTCAAGAGGAGTCCCATGTACTCTCACTTTAAACCGATCATAGCTACAAGTTTTCATGTTTCTCTATTTGAGCATTTTTGCGGTTCTACTCTATTTTTAACATTTCCATTCTCCACTTAATTTGTTTTTAGTCTCTTTATAGGTAATTCAATTATTTTATTAATTAAATTAAATGATAATTGAACAAGTACAAATTGATTGAGCTCCTACCATATGCTACTGAATGAGATTACATGGAATTCTACTCATTGGCTACCTTAATGCCTGCAGAACTCTACTAAATTAACAATTGCAAATGGTATGAAAATTGAAATTAGCAGAAGCAGCACTAAGATCATCCAAACTATAGAAAATGAGGCAGCTAACTCTGAATATCAAAGACTCCTATAAATAAGGTTGTTTAGATAGGATTTTAAGTAAGTAAAATCAATGGAGTAGCCGTAATTAAATCGTAAGATTTTAGAACACCACTACAATATCACATACATCTTATTTACGGACATTGAGCTTTAAAATTTAAATCCCAAAATAGTCAATTTTTGTTATTTCAAATAATTATAAACTTAATAAGATTTTAAATGTTCTAATAATTTCATTATTTCATTCAATGTTTATCTAAATCGGAATTTATGAAATCTAACTCAACAAAATTTTGCATGGTAAAATCGTAAGATTTTAATGATCGTAAAATTTTTAAATTAGATTATAAAATCTTATTGAAAATAAATTTTTTGTCTGAAGTTAAATCGGTGTATACAATCGTCAAATTTTAAGAATAAAATCGGGATTTTAACAACCATGCCTATTAATTCTGATAAATCCGCAAATGTTTTGCCGGACTCTGGACTTGATTAAGTAACACCTGAAATGATTCGAGAGAGAGCTATCATTTTGACTTTGCATCTCTTTCTTTCATCTCTTTTAAACAATTGAACAAAATCATCTCGATTCTATGAGGCCCAACAAGAAAATCATCTCACTCATTTTCATTTCTGGTCTTGGTTTTCAAGAATGCCTTGTTTGGAATTTTAAAAAAACTACTAACCACCAAATTTATCCCCTTTTTTTGTTCTTGAAAATAATTTTCTTTGTTTGAAAATAAAAACTACATAAATCTTTAGTATCAAGTTTGCTGTTATTTTACCATTTTGCCAAGTTTTGAAAATTTCTAACTGGATAGATTTATTAAAAGAACAAAAACTAGTTAATTACAAAATAATTGGAAGGAATATAATAGGACGAGAATAGCAGTAAAGAATTAAAGGGAAAATTATTATTATGAAGAAAGGAGTGAATTAAGCACTTCCTAAGGAAAAGTTTCAGCCGTTTAGATTAATGTCGGGAGTTCATTAAAAGATACTGCTTCTGCTTATCCCTTATGACTTCACTTTATTATGCTACTTTTAAAATTTCATCTTAGATTTTAAGCCATGATTCATGCATCTAATCATGATTAATAGGTGAGATAATTGTGATGATTCCCCTTTTTATTTAACCCTTATAAAATTTCTAAATAATGATGTTACGTTTCTTTTTCTACTATTCTTATTAAGAAAAATAAATTAGTAGAAACTCTTTCTCTCTTAACTAAGGTCAGAAGTTCTGGACCGTTAATATACTTGAAAAATGATTTGCATAGAACACTGGATGTAAATGTAAAAATAAAATAAAAGTTATTATATCATTTGATTTGTACATTATTTTTATATTGAAAAATTATAATTATATCCTCTATTTTCATTTAATTTATTATTTTCTCCTTATATATTTTCAAATTACCTGTTTTATTCCCGTATTTTACAAAAATTATACTACTTTGTTATTTCTCATCCGAAATAATAAGTCATAACTCATCCGAATCTTTTTTTTTTTTTTTTTTACCTGAATACAAATATGACATTAGTTTTGACTGAACAACATCAATATGTTGGAAAAACAAAAAAGTCAATCTGTTGATCAAACG
Source organism: Croton laevigatus (assembly GCA_949640765.1). Lineage (NCBI taxonomy): Eukaryota > Viridiplantae > Streptophyta > Magnoliopsida > Malpighiales > Euphorbiaceae > Croton > Croton laevigatus. The sequence goes on along the minus strand of CATIWJ010000892.1, from coordinate 4,517 downwards.
GTATTTTAGCATTTTCGGCAAATATATATTATTTCAGTCAAAACTAATACTATCATATTTATAATCAGAGCAAATAAATGATTCATATGAGACATGATTTATTAATTTCTATCATTGTTTCTGGAAAAAACTGACAAAATAGTACTACCTGCCTTTTTGTCAATTCTTTACACTAGAATCAGCATGATTAGATTTAAGTTTAATGATGATAGTTTGATGGGTTGGGTTAAGTAGATTAAAGTATTTTTAGGTTAGTTATAAAGTATGATTACTGTACTTAAGTTATATATAAATAATACTTTAATCTACCTAACTCAACCCATAAAACTATCAACATTAAACTTGAATCTAATTATGCTGATTTCAATGTAAAGAATTGATAAAAACAGAGATAGTATAATTTTTCTAAAATACAGAATAAAATAGTTATTTGAAAAAAGTAAGGATAAAATAGACAATTGAGTAAAAACACATCGTAATTTTTTATATGAATTTATGATGAACGGCATTAGTAGTAATAATGTTAGTGTTCTTTGTTTAAATTATTAAAGATTAGAATTAATTGATTAAAGAATAAAAAAAAATTGCATGCATGGCAGTAGAATGAATTGATTCTCTGATGAATGGAAGGTTTCAAAATCCAAAGTATAATAAAAATAAAAAGATGCAAGTTGGCATGACAACACCGTCCATTACATCCAATCCAAAGGTGACGGATGTTAGTTTTAACTTAGAACAAATTTGTTTTATTAAAATTGTATATAAATGTATATATTAAAAGGCACATTTCTTAAGAAATAACATGTGAAATGATAGTATAATTTTTCAAACTCAATTTAACTAAATTAAAAAAAGCTTAGATTTTTCCTTTTAATTTGAGGAATCCAATGAAATTAATACATAAAAATGAATAAGCTCATGATTTGAAAGCATAAATTGTTCATCTTTTTCCAGGCAAACCCAGCAGGGTTTTTCTTGATCTATGTGAATATTACGTGGATTCAACTTTGCATTTTATCTTTTTTTAATCACCATTAACACATTACTTAATAATGAGTTAAAATTGTAATAAACATTTTTCAAATAATTTTTAGCTCTAAACAATAATTAGTAAATAAAGTAATTACATGTATATAAGTGAAAATTTTTGTAAATTGATTATTATTTGTAAGATTTTTAAAAAATAAATCTAATAAAGAAAAATAGAATAAAAATAAATATTTTTCATATTAAAATCAGCGATGAAACAACTTTCCTTCATTGACAAAATCTGAGATACCAAATTTTCTTATAGTGAGAATAGATTAAAAGAAATGCATAACTAATTAATTGGTTTTCTACTAACTATGCAAACATACACTTACAGCATAAGATTTCAGATTACTCGGAAAATCTGTTACCCGGCTGCTGAAAATTAAGATTAAATGAAGGGGTGATACACTGCTTGGTGAGCAATTAATATAATCTTAAGCACATACAGTGAATAGCATTGGCAGTCTGGTATAATATTAGGATACAATGCGTATACAATGAAGGTCATGGATATACAGTGATCACATGTTGTATCAACACTGACATAAATAAACACTAGTACCAGTAATTCAGTAGTAGAAATAGAGGCCTCTATAGCATGATTCATATTATGATAATAAATAGATAAATAATTTTTATATATATGGTTAGTCAGAAATATTAATTAGTTTTTAGATAGTTTATTTTATATTCTTATTATATTTAGTTTACTATTAGTTTATATAGAATTGATTTGATTGTAGTTCATGGAAATCCATTGCTCCTGCAATATGCACTATAGGCTTCTCCTTGCTGTGTCATATAACATGCCTTCTCTAGAGATACTTCAGCAAGAACTTACTCCTTGGATCTAATCTAACTTGCAATTTTCGATAATTTGAAGCAAAATGAGCACACATTTGTCTTACTCGAACATCTTACATAAGAGAGGGATATAAGTTGCAATTCAAACTAATTTTTTTTTTTTTTTATTGAATTAGCATTTAATGATACCAGAGCTAATGAATATTGAAAGGCCTTTCAAGGATTGATTAAACAAAACGAATTTTGGAACAATGATTTGCCATTACTGGACTTCAATGTTCAATTGAAATGTTCTTTAGCATTTCGTTTTCGAATTGTGCTTGAAAATTGATCATATTTTTGGAAAAATTAGTGATCAACAACATGTTGTAATAACTTATACATCCATTCTTCATAGTATAAATTCCATTCAATTCATACCACCAAGCCCAACAATCATCTTCAACTCCATATTTGTCAAAGGAATATAGAAAACTTATCGTTTATCGTTCTTATTTAGTAAAAAATAAAATTTATGTCGCGTCTTATTTACTCTAATGAGATTTTCTACTTTCATAACACCAATTCATATATTGTTATAGTTGAAAGAATTTGAATTCCAAATCTATAGATATTTACGAAAATCTTTGTCGATTCTCTATATCCAATTGGTCCAAAATTTTATAAAAGTGAAGTGAAATAAATGGAAAGAGAAATGCTAATTAAAATTATTATCGATCAAATAATCATTGTAATATTATAGATTGAAAAGATATATAGATCCTATTTTATTATTATACAAATAAGTTACTATTAATTATTATAAATTATATTTAAAATAAATGACTAGTTATTCTTGTAAAAAAAAAATATTATTATTATTATTGTGCTTTGCAAAGCCAGCCCATCTTGAAGAAATAAAGCCTTGTTTGGTGGTTCATAAATTACCTGCCTTGATGAGTTGATTTCATGGTGCTATGGCCATGGGCGGAAATATTGCCGAGTATGAGCTTGAGCTCACTTTCAATATAAAATAAAATAATATATTACCTTTAGTCAAGTGGATTTATTCCGTATAATATAAAGATGTAATTGATAAAATGTTCCAATTTTTTTTGTTTGTTTAATTTTGAATATGATTATGATATATTAGTAATTAGAGATTTATGATAAATTTAGTTGAAAGATGATTTTTTTTTTAATTTTAATTTTATATTTGGATGTGTGCTAAACTTTTTTAATATCGACGATTTCAAAATATCAAAAATTATGGAGTTGTATTGTAATTAGGAACGCTCAAAATTTATTAATATAATTTTTTAATTATTATATTAATTTAATTTTTATCCACTATATATATATATATATTTTTTTTTTTTTTTTTTTTGTGTCGGCCGCTTGGCTATGGTTACAATAAATGTTGGTTCCAAAAGCAATACCTGAAAAGTGAGATTCATCATCGTAACTTGTAAGACAAACGAATCCTCCTGAAAGCTACTGTTCATTAATATTGTTATTTCACTTTTAGTTCATCATTGAAGCCACACTGCAGACTACTACTGTAACACTCATCAATTATTGTTTTATTTCGTTTTACATTTTTTTTAAAGGACAAAACAGCGATTTCATTAAACTTTTGAACTTTTCATTTTTATAATTTTCTTTTATATTATTGTAATTTTGAAAGAACAATTAAAGTAAAAACTTCTAATCAGGAATTATTTTTTTTATAACAACTCCCTTTGCTAAACGCAGCATAATCGTAAATTTGGACCGAACACCAAAGCCCAGAAGAACAAAAGCCCAACACACAACACGACCCACGCACCCGCTCATTTGCCCATATATACCTTTGAATCATATATCTTTTACACTGATTTTTGCCCTCTATATATACACTATTATGCTTTACACTTTGATTCTATTAATAGAGCCTAACTGACATCATTTTCAAAAAAAAATTTATTTTAAATTCCACTAAACTCTATAATTTTCACAATTGACTTGCAAGCAAACAGATGAGTAGAGGGACAAATGAGTTAGCGCAGTGATCAAAGCGCGACTCTTTTACCGGGGAAAATTAGATTCAAATCCTCCCCTCCCCTCCCGTTAGAAAAAACAGATGAGTTGTGTACTACTTAAAAAAAACTAATGTTAAGGAATAGCAATTGGTTAAAAGGGTAACTAATCAAAGTTAAAAGAGAAATGAATGAATCACCAAATACATGAACCATTGGAAAGTCGTGAAAGATGGGCTCATTCTTTTATATTAGTCATCTCTCTACCCTTTAATTCACTTCCTTATATATCACTATCTTCTTACAAAATGCCATTGACCCATATATATTCTTTCAAAACCAACTATGGAAAGTCAAATATAAAAATTGGATCGAAAAAATCATTCTCATTGCGGACCAAATTACTCGGCGCACGTGATTAGGTATTTGAAAATCGAGTGGATTTCAATACTAACTCTATTACTACCTCCGTATTTTTTGATTCTTTACGTTTCTGACAGCATGAGTAGATTCAAATTTGGTGCTGATAGTTTGATAGGTTGGGTTATGTAGATTAAAGTATATTTAGGTTAGTTATAAAATACAATGTATTTTATAACTAACCTAAATATACTTTAATCTACATAACCCAACCTATCAAACTATCAGCACCAAACTTGAATCTACTCATGCTGTCAGAAACGT
>CATIWJ010000881.1:0-26589 GCA_949640765.1 Croton laevigatus | reverse complement strand
AAGTTGACTTCTTACTTTTCCATAAGAATATTCTCTCGTATTAAATGCTTATATGCAGCCCTAAGGGCTGCATATATCAAAACCCATATTTAATCAATCTTGCAATTTTGACCATTCTTTTACCCATCACTTTGCCCCATTTTCCTTCAAAATTTTCTGCTTTATTTGTTTTCAATAATCAACCAAACTATTTTGATCTTATCTGCTTCGTTTTTTATTTTTTTAAATTAAATTAAGTTTATATATATATCCATATTTGTTTTTCTGATTGAAATATTCATGTTAATATACATCAATGCTGCTCACAGATGTTGGCACATCGTCTCTTTCCTCTTGCCAAGTACTCCATTTGGATGGACTCAAAAAATCCCAAGTTAGAAGAGACCCTTAAGGTGTTTTGGAAGCCCTACTTTGGCGCACAAAATCTGTATTAGCAATTTCGCAACATGGAGCCCGCAGCAGTGTTTATGAAGAGGCTATAGCTGTTGTGCAGAAACAGAAAGCCACACCCGAAGTTAAGGTGTAGTTGACTCAATATAGACTGGATGGCTTACCTGAAAATAAAACATTTAATGGAAAGAAGGGTGAGTTGTTCTTTTTGATATTATCATTATCAATCTTGGCTCTCGTAGCAAAAGCTCCTATAATAACACAAGTCCAAATTAAACTTTGAACTTACACTAAACGCATACTTTTTGATTTAAATCTCATGTAGCTATTGATTGACTGAAAATTTGCTCTAGTAGATTGTCTAGTAGCTAAAAGTGACAAATCCCATTAAAACATGAATTAATTTAGCACGGTTCGCTAGTATCATTGTAATGTTCTTTTGGATGCTTTGTTTGTAATGGTGTTTATTATCGATGGTCTGCAGCTATGAATGAAGCTTCAGTCATTGTGAGGAAGCATACACCTTTGACAAATCCGTTTATGTGCCTCTGGTTTAATGAAGTGGTTCACTTCACTTCTCGGGATCAGTTGAGTTTCCTGTACGTACTTTGGCGGTTGAAAGTGCTAAAGGACATCAATGTTTTCCCTTTTTGTATCTGAAAAGATCTGGTTAACAGTATGGGCCACATTGACAAGGCTAAGCCAGTGATAAGTTGAAACTATGGTGCTGCATGTGATGTTACCCGTTATTGGTTTGGTTGCTCAAATTGTGACTGCTGGAGAAGACTGGGCGGTCGGATCACAGATGAAGTGTTCATGATAGGAAATTTTCCCATTATTTTGGACATCATGTAAATGGCTAGAGCAAATTTTTGTAAATTTCATAAATCCCGTCATTGAAATAACTTGAGTTTCTTCCAATTTTCTGTGAAGTCTTGCAGGCACAAGATTGTTTTGTGCTTCTATCTCCATTTTGGTATTTTCTTGCTGATATAAATTGTCAAATTTGCCTCCAAATACAGTTTCTGTAGTGGTTATTCAGAATGAAATTTCTGCATTGTGTGTTTTGAGGAATTTGATATTACATAATATAGTCTTTGTAGTTCACTGGATTCTATTAACTCTGTTGCCTATTTGGTTTTCTTGTTAAATATTTCTTAGGTTTTAAAATTTCAGAAAACAGCTGCTCCATTAACCATACAGTTTGCTTCTGAAAACCCAGTTTTCGATTTGATTCCGTCAAATGCTCCGCTTTGCTTCAGTTGCTACTTGGTCTTCCTTTCGTGTTCCTTTTCAGTTTCTGTTTGCTTGATACTTGCTGAGTTCTCTAGTTTATTTCAGTTCCAAGTTTCTAGTCTTAGATTTTCAACTCAAGATTTCATTTTTTTAGAATCAAGACTCGATTTTTAAGATGACATCAAAGTTCCTAATGCTTTTTGAAACCCAGTACTGTTTTAATCTGTTTTATCAATTATGAAACTTCAGTTGTTAAACCAGCATGTTGATTTTTCTTACATCTGCTATGTTTTCTTTGTCTTGAAAATAGAAGACAAAAAAAAGTGATACATTATATGGATATATTTTATAAAGGATAAACATCAAATTAAAACATTTTATAAAGATTAAATACCGAATTGAAATCCCCTAGAATCCGGCGAGTATTTCCAAGACAAAGAAAAAGGTGAGACATTACATTGATATATTTTATAAAAGTTAAATACTAAATTGAAATATTTTATAAAGATTAAGTATCAAATTGAAATTCACTTAAATCCGGCAAGTCACTTAGTAAAATACACTAAATTAAATTAGTTTTGTGAGTTTAGACACTATTTTAAATGAAAAAACGGTGAGAAACTAAATTAAAACATTTTATAAAGGTTAGACACTAAATTTATCAATTTTCCTTTCTATAATTAAAACATTTTATAAAGGTTAGACACCAAATTTATCAATTTTCTTTTTTATAATGTGTATAAGTTATTATTATTTTAATTTTAAAATATTCCACGTATCGATGACCAAGTTCTCAATACATATTATAGTGTTTATTTCACCTAAGGTACTCCAACTTTAACCATTATAACAAAAAGACACTCCAACTTCAATTTATAATATAAAAGCACAGTAACTTACAAAAGTGTGATAAAAGATACCCATAATCAATTTTTTAGTCTCCAATCAGTCATAAGAATCATGGTTGAACATAAAATTACTAGTAATACTGAGCCATCGTATTATTATAATTAAAATAAAAAATAGAAATCGAGAACGCAAAACACAACAAGAAGAAGTCGGATGCCGGTCTGATAGCGTAGGGGCTTCCGCCGGGCTATTGCTGCTGCTTGTTAAATTATATATAAAGAATTTATTATTAAATGGGACTTAAATTTATACAGAAAAAAATATATATAAAAAGACCCACTTTTTTTTAAATTTATAATTATTAATTAAAAAATTAAAAATAAATAAAGGAAAATGCAGAACGGCATTGTCCATATTATTGGTTAGTTTTGAGCGCATTTTCATCCTCTTTTGGTAGTTGGATGACGACTTTAAGTACATATTTGGAATCCTCTTGTCACATTGACGTTTTGATATAAATCTTGACTAGTTTGTTGTCATTTTCGGCAACCAAGGCAAAATATGGCTTACGGTTTTAACATTTTCCGGCCAAACCGTGAATTATTCGTAAAAACTAAGGCCATATTCTGATTCATCACTATAAACTCTTCAATTTGATATGTTTGTTTGCTCTGATCCGTACCGGAAACAAAAATTAAATTTTTTATTATCAAATTTCATTTTGATAATGGCCAAAGAACAACATAATGGAAAATTATATTTTGATATTTATGACCCGTTAGAGATGAGAAAACCAGTTATAAGTATTTTTTTTTTTTATTACACGAGATAGTTTTATATTAGAAATTGATGTTGAGATATGAATTTAGCTTAAATAAGTCAAGATAGTGACTACTAAAATAGGTTAAGGAGGAGATTATTTTAATAGAAAAATGTCCCAAATAACTCGCATGCAAAATCAAACCAAGTTGAAGGATCAAATTGAGCAATTCTCCTCATTTTTTATGTTGAACTTAAACAAAAAGGTGGAAAATTACCGCTTCCCAATTCTATCATATCAAATGAGAATCTAATCAAAATATCATAATCATTAACGTCCAAATTTTTAGTTTGCCATTTCTATAAAGAATATTAATATCTAAGTGCTTACACGTTTGGGCGTATCTTCTAAACATAAATCAGTTTCCATGAAAGGTTGGCGTGAAGGTTTGTCATATATATATATAGTTTGAAGATAGTAGTGGATGACGAATCAGAATCGATATGAATGTTAGATGGACAGGTTTGAAATATAAATGACGTGGTAGACTAAATCTATCGAAGAATTTTTTCATCGAGAATCAGAGCATTGGCCAACAGGTGTTTATAGCCAAAATATTGGCATATAAAAAGTTTGCATATATATATTATTATATAACCAAACAACAAAGGAGACTTGCCCACTTACATGATGATTTACAGGCTACTACCAACATAATTACAGTTCTCTAGACCTCTTCTCTATGTTTTAGTTAGTTGGTTCTTGTTCTGGATGGAGATTGGTAGAAACCTATATATACTGAAGGTCCTATTTTTACTTTTGCAAGCGCGGACGGCCCTTGGCCTTCTTTCCCTTGCTCTTGTCCAATACTTCTTGCATTACAATCGCAATCCGATGGGACATGTGCTGTTCTAAAAACATTTTTTTCACCCTCTGATACCCTCTCTTCCCCATCGTAAGCCTAGTCTGAACACGAGTCGCCAGTTTTACCATATTTTCCGCGAGGGGACTCACACCTTCTTTCCCGACAGGATGCAAGATACCTGTTGTTCCATTTACAACAATCTCAGTGGTCCCACCAGCCGCGGTGCCCTGTAAAACCAACATTCATTTATATTTGTGATTACACAACCTATCGTTTTTATTCAAGGAGGCATATTTATTATAAAAATTATTTCAGGAGGTTCCATCCAAAGTCTTACAAGTACAGGCAACTGAAACGCCATAGCTTCAATGGTTATTCTGCCAAAGCATTCTCCCCGTGCCTGCATCAATGAATATATTTTCAGTATAGAGTACATGCATTTAAAATGCGATCAGAAGAACAAACGGGAAGCATTAGCAAAATTCTCATGCTGGATATTCATAAAATATAAAATAAGACAGCATAAGGTATATTTTATATGCCTTACTAGACATCATCACATCACCACCCTGACAGCTACCGTCTTAACAAAGTGAGAGCTTCATAGTTTATCATTCCATATTATTTTGAACCAGAAAACTGCCTTACAATATCATTCACGTGAACAATGTACCAAACACTACTACATAGAACAACAAAAGTTTATTAGTGCTTTAGCATTCATGAGTGGGAGGCCTGAATACTCTAGCACAAGGCCATTTCATACAGAAATGGCAAAACTAACAAAACACTACCCACCCTAGTCCCTAGACGATACTGTTATAGACCCTGGTCCTTCCAGGAGCAAACTTTTCTAAGCATTAGCCAGTAAAGTCAGGTTTGATAGAGTGTGGAACCAAAGCATAGGATGTCTCAGAATCTGGCATCAAGAGACAGAGGTTGCGAGAACATACAAGGAGTTCTAGCAATCAATTAGCCAAAAGTTCATGAAAAATGATTCTGAAATAGCAAAGACTATTTAATATTGCAACTAAGAACAAGCTTTTTTTGACCCCATAATTCAGTTAAATTGAGAGTATATTGTTGCTCTCAAGTTTTGATCTAAAATTATTCAATTGATGGTCCATAATAGTAGAGATTGCTGACAACAAACAGAAATGAAAAACTACTTTAAAAAGGGTACAGAGGCACACAAGAAAGAAGGGCTATCATAAAGGAGGCAAACAGGTAAAAGTTACAGGCACCAAGACACGTACCTGTGAATTCTGAACAAGAACATCAATTGCTGCTAGATAAGGAGCTACAGTAAGAGTTTTATTTACAAAGTGAACTCGGTCTTGAATTTTTTTCTGGATCACATAGTTCCGTAATTCAGTCTCAAACTTGGTCTGTGCAGTCACGTCACTGCCCACAATTACTGCATGCACCGATGGCACCTTCAGCTTCTTCCCTTGAATCAACTGCAAGGTCTCATAAAAGGAATGTAAAAATAGATCCTGACCTTTTCCACGTGAAACACCTGGTGTGAAACGTGTTCAGACACTCAATTAGTCAAGAAATAAATAAAGGCAGGAACTGGAAGGGCAACAGCAGTTAAAGACACTATAATGGTAATCTCTAAGCGGCAGTAATGATTCTAGAGCAACTGATGATGATTATAATTGGATCAAATAATGAGGAAAAGATTCCAAGGTTATGGACTAAAAAGACTAGAAGTAATTCAAAGCAATATTTTTAGCATAGTCCTCCATCATGTAATCAGGACAGTATTTGGCAATCCATTTTACCATACAAAAGCAATCCATGGTAAAAAATATATATTTCATTCAAAAGAACAAATGATAATGATATCAATAGCACGCAAACCATACTGTTAATTATTGCAAAGAGTATATCTTCATCTCGCACTCCAAGAGACTCCCGAATGTGTTCGCGCAAAACCCTTTTTGCCACACCATCTTCTGCTACCTCCATGAGTTCCTTGCTATTTCCAAGGTGAACAACATAGGTCTCTGGCATTTTTAACCTACATATAGAATATATAATAATCACCAAATGAAGAAATGCATCTGATTGACAACTTTTGTGATAGTCAAAATGGAAAACAAAGAAAACAATTTCATTACATTTAATGTTCGTAAATGCTCGGAAAAGAATTGAAACTGAAACAATGAGACAAAGGGACCATGCATCTGGAAATGCACTAAAAATGAGGGAAAATATAAAATGCAGTGCACACTATTTGGTTTTGAAATCAAATTGAGAGAATTTATTATCCATATGTTCTCTCTAAAAAAAATATGACTAAATTCCTATAATCAGGAATTGACAACGATAGATGACTGAGATCACAAGTTTAGCTAGAGCTATGGTAGACCAATTAATGGAATTGTCTCAACTCCAAAACCCTGAATGTTCTGACTTAAAAAATAAAAAAAACAATTATTTAAAAAAAAAAATGGAATTGCCACCTGTTGTTGATTTATTTTGAAAGGCTCAATTGGTAACCTTTGCGGGAAAAAAAAGGTCTTTAAACAAAACTTTGGTTCAAGAGTCGAATATACTTAGGAAGGTGTTTGACAACCTAAATAATTTGACTCGGGAGCCCAAATTTGGCACAGAAGCCATTTTCTTAGGAGCATTCATCTGAGCCTTTCAAAGTAAACCATTGGACAACTTCATTTTTATTTTTTAAAAATCTAGTCATTTATGTTAACAAAATTTTGGCACTAGTACAAATTTAGCTATGAGCAGAATGAAACAAAGGCAAGCAAACTAATATAGCCAACGCCAACTAGTTTGGGATTAAGATTTAGTTGTTGTCTTGTGGAGGACTCCAAAATATTGCAAGAAAAGTGACGAGTTGAACAAAGGGGATCCAACCTTCAATTAAAAGTAGTAATCTGAAGCGTATGATTCCATATATGATTCCATAATTTCTACCTCATTTTTTAATATTGATACTCCAAAGAATCAATTTTGGCACCCAAAAGAATCATATTCAAGAGCAATAGGCCTTCTAGAAAAATTCACTAAAAGCAGCAAGTGAGTGCAAAGACACTTGTAAATTGTAATTAAGTGCCCAAGAGATATCAATTACTTCCTTTACCCATCATAGCACAACTGATTCAAGTTGACCGATCCCCTCTCCTTATCCTTCCTCTTCCAACACCAATCCCCCTGCCCCAAAAACAATAAACATTAATCAAAAAAGTGCAAGTGGTTCCTATTTAGTATGCATGTTCAAGAAAGTTAAACTCTCACACTCGAACCAAAATGCCCCCAGTCTTCTTCCCACTTTCTTAGTTTGCACAAATGCCAATTTGATGGTCATATTAAACCCGAGCAATACTCCTGCCATCCTCAAGATTCTTATTTAATTTGGTAAATACATATTCAACATTGCTCTTAGGAACTCCAATGTCCAACTCAAAATCCATAGTAGAAACTTTTTCATATGAAAGGATCTCTTCATGGCAGTCTTCCTCTAAAACATTTAAAAAATTGGTGACTCCACAAGGGTAGTGTTCTTTTGGTGGTAGTGGACGCCTTGGTGATTGCCTTATAAGTCACTCTTCATAGCAGTAGTGATCCTTTTTTACTAGTTCTTAAGATGAAATCAATCATTATGTGGAAACATGTCTTGGTAACTTGATCGTAACAGACCAGATCAATGGCATCTTAACTATGATTGGATTGGAATTGATTAAACTATCAATGGCTTTTAAGTTGACGCTATTAATTGCCCGCAAAAAAAAAAAAAAAAGTTGAAGCTGTAAATTATTCTAGAGAAACCAAACAGCTTCTGGTTTGTTCAAGAAATGGAAACCCAAAACAGTACCAAATATGGCCCCATATTCCTGTACGGAGCAAACTGGTCAAAATTATCATTGTAAGATTTGATAATTCAAGCAAACATGAGCAAAGTTTGTTCAAAAATAACCAAAAAAAAAAGACTAGACTTCTAACAACCCAGCATTACAAACACAATGATATTTAATAAGCTAAACCCAAATTTGTTCAAATGTTCTTTCAATCTAAAATTTAAAATTCTACATAGTGAAACTTTAATTTAAAATTCATCAATTCACACCAAAAGGGTCTGATTAGATAAAATGATAAAAATTTATGAAAATTATTTAATATCCAGCAGTTTTTTCAGCTTTCAAAATTTTGTTATGGATTCATTCATATCCAAATGCATAAAAATTTAGCTAATCGAAAGAATTAATATCCCTCCAAATAAGTACTTCTTGAAAGCTTAAACTTTAATAGTTTAGAAGTATATCAAGAATATTATATTCTGAACCACACAGAAAAGCACATACAAATTTTATACCTAGAGTAGCAGTGATAATAAGTACAGTAACAGCATATGCAATCAGATAAAAAAAAGTCTACCTCAAACGCTCATGAGTCCTATTTTTCCAATACTCTGCAGTCACATGTGAATCAATCATAGCACCAGCAACTGAAGGAAGGTGCTTCACATAATCCAATTTGAAATAATGTCCCCGCATTTCATGAATCCACCACAACAACTTCTGAAGAACACGAGGCATTTGCTCCTCGGGAATTATATCCAGCCATTTCCCCGCAACAGCAGTATTCAGAACAATCATATCTGATTTAAGAGCTTTATCTATAGCTTCTTGACCTTTTGGAGGCAGTAACTATATGTACACATAGCAACACAATCAGAGACTTTTTAAGAAGAATTACCGGAACACTTTCAGAACTTTTAGTAATAGAGGATAAACATTGGAAGAGAAGAACAAAAATGATCAGATTCATCATCGAAAGATAAATGTACTCCAAAAGAATAAAAACATGAATATTTGCCTAAAACAATCAATTTACTTGGAAGAAACTTTATATGTTAACTATTTAAGAATAGAGAATAAATGCAACGACACAAAGAATGTCACACTAGAGCTAGAAGTATAATTTCCCAGCAAAATAAGAAACACACTGAAATTCTTGATGAATTAAAACTGTGATACCTGCATTCCTCGGACTAGCATCTTTTGCTCCAAACTGTATATCACCTCATCAGCCCCTGGCGGTTTCCGAAGGGTAATCCAATAAACTTCAGCACCAACACTTCTTAAAAGAAAAGCTAATTCCATCAACAAGAGTGGTCCACCTAAAAAAATTAAAAAAAGCACATAGAATATTAGCATAAGTCATCAAAAGATAAAGTGGGTAAATAAGAAACAATTATGAGGGAGAGAATAACAGCAGGAGATAGAGTAGGAAACGAAGAAAGTGGCGCATATGTGCATGCTACCAAAAGTGTATTGCATCGGATTAAAATAGGGAAGTTGGGATATATAAGCAACTTAGTTTTAGGCTCACACATCTTTTTTCGTAAGACCAAATACGACTGATCAAGAAATTTCATTATTATATATAATAAAACCTGACAATATTTAATGAATTGCAATCACCATTATGGGTTACCACTTTTAACAGTTGAGAGCATGAAATATTTCCTTTTTTGGCCATATAAAAGGTTTTCCTGAACATTAGGTATCAGAATATTTGTTCAATGCACGTATCTGGATAAGGACAAACTCATACGCCAAATATACCACTTGCCACAATGTCGACAAAATTTGGAAGATTCTACTTCCTTCTACAATCGTGCATGCAAATTGCACGTTTAATAGGGTTAAGAAAATGCACAATTATGAATGATATAAAAATACAGCTAAAATAATCATTTGCATGACAAAACATGATAAACATTCAAGTTCAACTGGAAAAGTTTCAGATTGAAGAACCAGGGACCATCCTCATTTCCCTATTACAAACAAATAAAGTGCTGAAATTTCACACCCACCAGAGAGTTCTTTTCATAAAGGTATCCTCCATACAATTAAAACGTACACAAAGCAGGGATTTTTCATAAGACGGAAAGACATTGTGAACTCAGAGATACTCCTAACTTCACAAGTTTCACACTGTTTTACATCAACGGAACTCAAAGTAATTGGAAGTTTTCGATAAATATATTGTCTTCAAAAAATTATACAAACAATAGGAAGATAACACACTATTCGTCAACAAGCAACTTTCTTTTTGTCTTTTCAACTCCAGCACTAAACTGAACAGCCCCGTGATACTAACATAATGGCTTTAGAATTTAGATATCAACGAATTTCTGTAATTAATTACACTTATCAAAATCCATTCCCCAGCTGAATGTCACAAATCTGAATCAATGTTCAAACTCAATTATTATAACATAAAAAACAACCACATATGGAAAGATATACACAGGCATATGCTACAGTGACTGGCTTCAGATGACGATATTAATGGAAAAATAAAATAAAACACCCATTTCAAAAAGTATGAATTTAGTAGGAAAATTAATTTAAGGAAGCTTTAATAAGCAAAAAGAAAGGGAAAATTAACACTAATTGAAATTCAATAATTAGTGCTAAATTCAATTGAAAATGCAAAAAGTGAGCTGCAAATAAACAGTATACCAGATAAAGAAAGCTCATGAGAAACCAAAAGCACAAGCTTGGACTTCATGAAACTAAGAGGATTAGTATAAGTGGGAGCTTTGATTTGAGAAGCAGTAGGTGGTTTCTGGAAACCATCAAAGTGACGATCACAAGAGTCGAAGGCAGATTTGATCAAGAAAACAATAGCTGTAGAAAGAGAAAGCATGAGTAAGAGAGCTAAGAGGCGACGCCTCTGAGACTGGAAGGGAAGACAGCCGACAGAAGAAGAGGGTTTCGCCATAGTCTCGAATCCGAGCCCTAGGTTTAGGTTTAGGAATTTGAAAAGGAATTGGCAGTTTCAGCATCTTAGGGTTTGGAGAAGTAGTGTAAGGGTTCTGCACATTTGGCTGGTTGAAGGAAGACACTTGTAGTGAGGTTTAAGGGTTCGTTACAGGAGTTTGTAATTTTGTTAAATTTCTGTTTCGATCTCTCGTCATCAGCTGCTCTGTTCTGTTTAGGGGTAATTTTATCCATACATATAAACGGTCAGTTTTTGTTTTAAATTTTAATGGTGTTTTAGTTGAAGATGTTATAGACAATGGTTTTTTTCTTTTTTTTAAACATATATCAGGGATTCCTTCATTAATCAACACTCAAAAGAAGTTCTTGTGTTAATAAAATCTATTTCTATCGCAAATTTAGCTACATTATGAATAAAAACATTTACTAACTCCGTCTTTTTCATTTTTTTACATTTTAAACAACATGTTGAGGTTTAAGTTTGATATTAAAATTGGAATAATAATAATAATAATAATAGTAGTAGGAATATTTGATAATAATCTCAAAAAGCATAAACACTGCAATGCTACATGTCTTACGTTTTTGCATGTGAGTCATGCGAGTTTAGCCATGTTTAACAACAAAGATGATTATGCTTTTCGTAATCTCCAAGGCCTCTCTTTGGAGGATGCTTAATATTTTAAGTTAGTGGTTGTTTTTAGCTATTAGTTGTAGAATTTTCTTATTCGGTTTATATCCACTTTATGAGTAGCATCTAAATAGAAAGTTTGTTATTTCCATTCTTGTATAAATTATGTAGTATCCTTCAATGATAAATATGATGGATATTAATTTCCTAAGATTTTTTCTATAACTTCAGTTTTATATTATTGTTTGTATTAACAGCGGTATCAGGGCGTTACTTAATCTTACGGGATCTGACTACAACAAAAGTCTTTTAACCCAAAATTCCAAATGGCATCTAGTAGCCAATCTTTAAACTCACCTATTATCTTCACTGGTCAAAATTATTACATTTGGTCAGTAAAGATGCAAGCTTTTTAGAAAGCCTATGACCTCTAGGAAACTATAACTGAAGATAAATCAATCTCTGCTTTACCAGCAAACCCCACCTTAGCCCAAATCAAATGCAACAGTGACGAGAAAGTAAAGAAATCTAGAGCCAAGTCAGTTATTCAAAATTCAGTATCAGACTCTGTGTTCTACAAAATCATGGCTTTCAATACCTGAAAGCAGGCTTGGGAGAAGAAGTTGAAGGAAGAATACTAAGGCAGTGATAGAACACGTCAAATGCAAGTGTTTAACTTGAAAAGAGAATTTGATTCGCTAAACATGCAAGACTATACGTAAAACTTACCCGTTTCACAAATTTCATTTTCAGTCATTATTTTTAAATCCGTGCTGAAATTGTCCACAACTATACAGTTAAATGCTGAAATTATTTAAAAGTTGTAAATGCGCTAAAATTGTCCTTTGACCAAAAATTCGTGCTGAAATCTCTATTATTAAGCCTATTTTTTCAAACTGAATTCAATAAAATTATAGCAAGTTCAAAGGAAATTTCCTAACTTTCTTTAATTTAATTTCTTTTAAAATAAATGTTTATATTAGCTACATAAAATACCTGAGACTGTATTTGTATTTAATGGGTTGTTTCAATCCAATGCCCATTCTTTAATTCATTACCAAAAAAAAAAGGCCCAAATTTTAATTTTGGTTTCAATAAAGGGAGTAAGGGGACCGATATATTGGTGTGTCAAAAAAATAACATGGCATATGATGCGTCAAAATTTTCTAGGTTCTTACCGCGAATCCACATCAACTTGATGAATCTCACTGCAGGTACTCAACCATTGAAGATACTTTCAATTCAGTGCCCAAACTTAAATTTGTTCAGAAAGATTCCCAGACCATCAATCCTTGCTTTCCAAATCAGAGCATACCAATTCTAAAATGTCTTTTCATCTTATTTGTTCTCAAATGAAACTATACTTCCTTTCTTTATATGATTATCAAAACAACTGCCAAAACTCTTACACAACTCCTCAAGAACGACAAGATATGAAGAAGAAAATATATAATTTTGTAATAAACGGCTTTATACAGTATTGTAAGGTTTTTCGCATTTTTTGAAATCATTAACGGACTGAGTTTAAATCCCCCTACCTACACCCAGGTGCGTAAGTTTATATCTATGTTTAAAAAAAAAAAAAAAAAATCATTGTGGAGCTCTTTTAATTGATTATCTGTCTCTTTAACTTTGTCCAAAACACTCTATAAACGGACGCATATGCATTTAGAACCGAAACTTAGCTTTAATTATGAAAATCAACGGATATCATCCTTGTTCCCGAGGAAGACTTACTCCATTATTTTCTCTCCTTTCATATTAAACCTCAGAATACTGAAAAATCTAGATTCTCAATGGACTTGGCCCTGGAAAACAGGGAAATGAACCAACACATCTCCCTTTCCTCAATAAATTATACAAAATTAACCGACTTGATTCGGAAACAGAAAAACGATGAGGTGTGTATCATTGCCTAGTAGCTCTTCAAATGTGGATCATCACGGAGACCAAGTTTAGAGAGAACAAAGCAGTAAGAATCCCAGTCGGTCCTTCGCAAATACTTCAATAACTTCTTTCTCTTTTGCACCATTTCTTGAAGACCTTTTCTGGAGTGTTTATCCTGCCACATATGCGACAACAAAAAAGTGAAACAGTATAGCAGATGGATAAAAATCAAAACGTAAGCATTATCACGGTTTCAAAATAATAGCTAGCAGAGGCAATGGTTACCATTCCAGAAGCATTACCATACCTAAACATTAAAGACCATATAATTATAGGGATTAATTAGAATGTTCTTTACATACAATCACCAGAAGCTACTTGTCAAAGCATATGGCAGGTTCATATGGTTAATGACCTGTCTATTATTCTCA
Organism: Croton laevigatus; assembly: GCA_949640765.1. Classification (NCBI taxonomy): domain Eukaryota; kingdom Viridiplantae; phylum Streptophyta; class Magnoliopsida; order Malpighiales; family Euphorbiaceae; genus Croton; species Croton laevigatus. Next base: position 12,782 of record CATIWJ010000881.1, on the reverse strand, counting down.
TCATGAGTCAAATCACGTCATGCAAATCAAGACAATCATTCAAGAAAAACATACTAAAAAGTAAAAATTAATTTACCACATAGTATGATGAAAAAAAAAATATATGAATTAGCTAAGTGAAGGTCGAAATTTAATGATACTTAAGAATTGGGAAAGCATGCAAGAAAAACAACAAAATTATCTAACAAGCTTCATAAATGTATGATCACACTTCAAATCAGGTTATCCATTGAATCATTGCTCATGGAAAACTATTAAGAAGTTCTATGGAACACTGGAACACATGGATGAGCATGAGAACCTGTAAATATAGAGCAATTAACATATTTTATGTTAATGAACTCTTTTGCTTCTGAAATCAAATTATATAGACATCATGTTTACATATGAATGTTCGTACAGAAGACATTTTTCATGAACAGAAGGAATCCTTAAGAAATACATACACGAAACAAATTCTTAAACATAAATTACCTTTTTGTGCAGAACCGAAGATAGATGCTTGATCTTTGTTGTTAGTTGAGCCACTGCAAGTGATTAATAAAAGGGCATAAATAATCCATGTGTGGAATCACTAAGGTCATTAAGAAAGTACAGATGGTGACCACACATGAACAGATTCTAACCCAACAGCACCTTTGACATTATTACTGTTCTTGCCAAAAAATGAAAATGTGCATAATGCAAAAAATGATATAATTTTCTGGGGAAAAAAAAATTGCAGTGGAACTTCCCAAACATAGGTACTATGGCTGTTCCTTTGATGTTCCCCAGAAAAAAAGCTCAAACAATAACCCCAAAGACCATATAATGAATTCATGTTTTACGCAAGCAATAAATAGTTGGAGCTTACTAGCTTTTAATCACAAAATCAAGAAAGACATTCTATTGATATTTGATCAAAATATCTAATGATAATCACTACACGTATAAAATTAAAGATTATGTAGGTGCATCTTGTATTGATGCAAAGGAAGCTACCTCCCTCAACATAAAGCAAATCAGAATGAAAGTAAATAAATGGCCCACTACCTTGAACACGAGCAGATCCACAATCAGACTCAGACATTTTAAATTCTTCTCTAACCTTTGCAAGCTCAATTTTCATTTTCTCTGCAGAAGACATATTATCTGGATGGAAATACTGCATAAACCAAGTAGAGATTCCAGAACAAGGGATTAGAAAACAAGGGTATCTGATGATTAAAATAAAATAAATTAATTAATTCCTAGAATTAGGAGAAGAGAATGATCGTAAAGAAGAAAGCTAGCACACAGAAAGAGAGTAATATTATGAAAAATCAAGCTATGATACGGAAAGAAGAGTTTATCACAAACAACCCAACTAAACTTACCTTTTCAAGTAAGTGCTCCTGCGGTGGAAGCTTCTTATATTCAGGAATAAGACCCGTCAAAGCAGTCACATGCATTATCTGTTCTGAAAAAATAAGTCTGATAAGTAACTTTCTATAGATTATATATATATCACCTTTTGAAAGTATTCCACTACATAAATATTCACATCTCGAAGAGCAACTCTAGACAAAATTTGCAAACAAATTAAAAAAAAAATTGTATATATAAAATTCAACAAATTCTTTATCAAGTTCATTCCTAAAAATTAGCTGCAAAAGGATTCAATTGCAAGCAGATTAACACTAAAAAAAAAAAGAGGGTAAAGTTCAAGTGAAATATATTCCTAAACAGTCACGTCAACAAATCAAAAGTTCTAAAGTTCTTTTGGAATCCTAACAGAGCTTAGATCAAGATATACCTAAAAATGAAGTCAAATTTTCCAAATTTATATCTCTTCTCTTTACTTTGAATCAAAAGTAACATTAAAAGTGGTAAAGACAATTTTAAATACTCACTTTTTCGATTAAACTTCTCCTCCTCATCCGTTTTGCCAAGACTGATCAAGCTCTCCCTCATGTCAGCAAAAGGAAACCTGTTGGCCTGTTTCATCTCGGTTTCATCCATGTCTCTCAATTTTATGAGCCTCTCACTCATCTCTGACAATGAAAAGTCCCCTTTCACTTCAGACCGCAAACTACTCAGCTTCTCTCCCAACTCCTCATAGTCGTACCACCTCAAAAATTCAGTACCCCTTTTTGTATCCGATACTGGAGATGGCACATTTGTGGGTTTTGGTCTCAAGCTGTTCGTACCTAAAAAGGAAGCATTTGTGAGTTTTACATTACCGCTGCTCCTAAATCCTGAAAAGGATGCAGCATCTTTTCTCCCTCCATTGTTGATTTTCTCTGTATCGAGCCTCAACTTCCGCACTCGCTCTGCAATACTTCCTATTGCTATATCCCCATGACGTTTGGCAGACTCGGTGCTCAGAGTGGTTCCATTGGTCTCCCACGAGGGCATGCTTCGCTTGTAGGACTCATGTAATGAGACCGCCTGTTGTCGCTGACCAGCATCATTTTGACCACCGGGTGATCTAAGAGAGAACCTAGCAAGTGTCTTTTTAATTTCGTCCAGAGAAGAAGCTTCACTTTTGGAATTTGAGTTAGAAAGGCTGGGAGTGAAGGTTGTCCACGATGGAGGAACGATTTGTTTGTTTTCTTGATTCTGGTATTGTGGGTTTTCTCTCTGTTTGAGGCTGGCTATGATATCATGAAATCCTGATGTTTTAGAGGTTCGAGACTGAGAATCGGTGTCATTTTCAGGGTTCGATTGATCACCTAGCGGATTAGCTGACGGGGATGAAGAAGTAGAGAAGAGACACACCATAGTAGGGTTAGTGAAGGACCCGTGTCTTGGTCTGGCGATAGATAGCACCATTGGAGGCGAAGAAACTGAACAAGGGTATGAAAATTGAAGAAAGAAGTGTGGTAGACTGGTAATGGGTTTCAACAAATTGGGCCTAAACATAATTTTCGGTTCGGTTTTAAACGGAAAATTCCCTTCACCTTCATATGCAGAAATAGAACCTGTTTGAAACAGAATGTAAATTCATCAAACTTCAAAAGAATTAATCATAATGGACTGAAGCAAATCAAGAATTGATCAAATGCTCAACCCTAGCCAAGAGAGCTTAGAATTGAAGAAACAGAAAAATTGAGAGCAATTATAATCATATTTTATCACATGATTTGCCAACTCCAAAATCTCTAAGACTCCAATTAGCAAAAGCTTGAGCATCAATTCAATGTAACAAAAATGAAAACAGAAAACAAGAAAAAAGGAAAAATAGAGTTAATAAAAAATCAAAACTATAAAAGAGAGGAAATGTGAAGTTCACACACTCATCATCAAGATAAAATCACGTTCTCCATGGAATTTTAAAAGCAAAACGAAAACTAGAAAAACAAGACTGTTAAGAAATTTCATATCTAAAATGGGAAAGCAGAAATTTCATATCTTGAGTACAAAATTCTTGTATCATTAAAAGAATATAGTGTTTACCTTTCACCACCAGCAAAATGGAGCCCCGAATGAAATTTGAAAGGCGAACGAGATTATCTCTGCTTTGGAACTTCAAAATCCAACGGTGGAAGGAAAAGGACGGAACGACTGTGGAAGACGGAGGACGGCACGGTTATGGAAGGCGAAGGACGGCTGAACAGTCCTTTTTGGCTTCTGCTTTGGCAAACTGAAATTGTAAGTCGCAAACATTAGAGAGAAGAAACGAAGAGAAGAAAGAAAGATAGAGGAGGCAGCACAGTAGCAAAATGCATAAACATGTTTTGAAGGAGGAGGAGAACGGCGGCTTGGGTTAAGGTTAGGTATTGTATAACCCTGAAACAAAATGGCCTGGTTTTATTTCGGTCCTGTTCTCATACCCTCAAAATCGATCACCAACCGAAAATATCAGTTTTTACAATTTCAGGACCGATAATTAAACCGAATTAGTTAACTGATTTTTCCATTCGATTCGATTTCGATTTCGGTTCCTTTTTTATTTGGTTTTGGAGTTTTGGTTTTTTATGCTCACCCCTAAACTTTGAGGACCACTAACATTTTTTCAGCCTAAACTATCACATATTTTGATTTTAAGCCCCTGAATAAAATAGTTGAATCATAAAGCCCCTAAATTATTTTGAAACTGACCAGAAGCACCTTCCGTCAGTTAAAAAGAGGAAGGTGTTGTGCACTTGAGCAGCTAGTGCGTGAAGCCATTAATTGTTGTTTTCCCTCTTATGAAACGACAACGTTTTGTTTCATGAACAGTTTGATTCTCTCTTTCTTTTCTATTAACAACAAACACTTTCATTGGAGTTTCTTCAAGATCGAACCTTTTCTTCTCCCCCTTGTCACTTTTCTTCTAATTTTGATGTCTTGGTTCCGCATTGGGACTAAGAAACCTGTCAGCTTTTAGTCTTTCTATTGCTGTTAAGAGGCAATATTTTAGGAGTCTTATTAGAAGAAGAAACCATGGTTCTGAGGTTTCTATTCCTCATTTGTTAGTGACAGTTGATTTTTTTTTTTTTCCTGTTGATTAATTTCAGTTGTAAGGTGAAATTATAATTGGAAATAATTACAGTTGTGTTTTTTTGCACATATACAAACGATCTGATATCATGAAATTGCAATTCAATATACAAGGTATATGAATGAAATTGGTTATATAGATTATCTAGTATCCCAAAACTGTTTCCTTGAAGAAAAACTTAGCAGGACAACATCAGGCACAGATCTACTAGTACTACAGCTAAAGAGGAAATCGAATTAGACCAACACATATTTTCTGATCAAAATTAATAACCATTCTCTATTTCTCTCCATTCCACACAAACATAACACCACATTTTTACACAAGAACAGGTTGTCTGCAGAAACAAATGTTATCATCCATGGTTGGAGAGAAGAAACTCCTCGAAATAAATTGAATCCCCTCGCTGGTAGGAACTGCAAGGCACAACAGTCATAACACTCCATGCAGCCTGCAGCAGAAATGCGCCATACTAAGAGACTTCACCCCACACTTGGAACTTAAAGGAAATCCTTCATTGGGTCATCATGATGTATCCGTTTCATCCTATAAGCCTCCATCTGCTCAGGAGTAACCTGTGTAATTGTTTGGGGATTAGCAATTGAAAACACACCAGTAACCAGACCTTAAATCATAATGTTGAACTAACGATGAAGATGATGTACAATACCTCATCATTCCATGTAACATTGTATTTCCGCTTCCTCTCATCTGTCTCTTCATTCCTTCTTGCATTCTCCTGTACAAAATAAGCATATCTAATTATCAGTAATGGGCTCAGCATGCATAAAAAAAGTAGTGTCCAAATCTCCCATCTATGTGCAAATCTGTATTATATCATGATATTTCAGGCCCTAGGTAGAAACGAGATGTCCTAAAAACCACATTTTCCTACAGTTTGTGGACAAAAGAGAAGGAAAAAGACAAAAGATACTCGAAAGGTGATCGATCCAAACTCACCTTTCTAAGAGCTTCAGCTAGTAGCTTCTTATCCAAAACCAAATCCTCTGTAACTTCAGTTCCCCAGTTAGCAAGTCTTTTTTCCTCAGATGGGGCTGGCAACTCTGGCACAGTTTTATAATGCAAATGGTTAATATGAAAATATCTTTATATGGATAATTAATTTTTAAGAGTAAGCCAGCAGAGTATTTTATCAAGAATAAAATCTTTGAAATTGAACAGATTGTTAATACACAAACCTTCAATTGTCTCCTTGCGAGCAATATTAGCCTTCATGAGATCTGTTGCAGCCTCGGCAGCCTTGAGTCCAGCAGCACCTGTACAGTAGCTGTTCCGAATAGTCTGCTTGCAGCACTTGTAGCCCCATTGATGGTCTTTCCACCATGAACCCCACACACATGTGTGGTTGTTGATGAAAACATCCTCTTCATACTTGCTCTTAGGAAGTACAGCCTCCTGAAAGTAGCACATCATAACAAGACTAGTCAGCGTACAAGAAGAAAGAAAGGAGTGGGGACAGAAAGCTATACATGTTTCCTTTGTCACTTGTTCCCAAGACCAACTCATGATTTTTAAGCAACATATCAGAAGGCCAATGATGATATGTTCAGAAAACAAGCGGATGCATTTAGATGTAGATAACAGCAAACGATTATTTACCAATTATTTGGTTGAAACACAAATTGAAAGTCAAAAGTTGAACCTAAAAGAATACAACTAAGGATCTCATATCAAATTCAAAATTATTCTCAGTTCCAACGTCAAGGCTAAAGGCACATTTTCCCCATGAGTGCATAAATGATATGACATTGTAGGTGAAATGTCAAACAAATTCTCACCTGCCCCTTTATAATCCGTCCAGAACGATCATATTCAACTTGTCGCTCACTTTGTCCCAGCAGAAGCTCTCTAGGGAGTTCTTTGTCATTGGCAGCATTGCCATACTTCTCCATGATGGTATCCTTTGTTTGGGTCTTTAATTTCTCCTTTATGACCTTATAGTTCTTATATAGCAATTCTGCTTGGGATGGAGCCGCTTGCATGTGAATATCCTGCCCCTTATCAAATGCCTCCCAAGCATGGATGTTTAGCTGCTTGAACTCCAAAGCTTGACCACTGTTCCTATATTGATTATCTCCCTAAGAATACAAATAAAAAAGTTAAAGTTAACATGAGATATGAAAGGACAATGCAATTGTGCGAGTTATTGTCTTTATTCAATGGCACTTACCTCATAGAACTTCTCATTAGGATCTGCATCTGGAAGAGGATCCTCACGCATAGATCGTGTTTTGGGGTCATAATGAGCAGAGTTAACGTCAAGATTTAAAAGATATTTTGCTGTATCTTCCCGAATACGCAAGTTCCTACAAAAATGTTAGTTACAATTTTATCAAACACCTGACATGCAACTCAGTACACACAAGCAACAACCAAGCTTGAGCAGGAGCCACTTAAGAAGTCATAATTTTTAAATAAAAGGATTAATTGTCCTCACCTGACAGTTCCTGTGCTCCCACCACCAGTTGTTCGTACACGCTTTTCTACCTTTGCAAAGTCCATCTGTTTGGACTCATCCACTTTAGCTTCATCCACCCTCAAATCATCTTCATCATTGTCTTCTTCATCACTAGCTGCATCCTTAACATTTTGGTTACCATTTTTCTCCTCCAGTTTCTTAAGTTGTTGTTCCTTCAAATAAGTCCTTCGAGCTGCCTCTTTGGCTTCGTATCTAGCAACAACATGGGCATAGCTTGATGTGTCATATCCATTCCAGCGGTCACGCTTGCCATCATAATCAAGCTCAAATGACTCTATTTTTTCATCAGGAGCAATGTGTTTATTTGTCCACTTCGCACCAACTCTCCTGGGTCTTTCCATGCATGACTTTGAATCGTGTGTCATGGCTCCACAACTGTAGCAAATGTGCAAAGACAAGTATATATATGAGCACAAGTATTGCAAGTAATCTTCCCAATCTTTTCCAATAATGTATATAGTAAATGTCAATCTAACAAAGGTATTAAGGTAGTTATTCTTTATGCTAAAAAAATCAGATAAAAAACACACAGACAACCAAATAGAGAAAGGAATAAAAGGCCACTTACTTTTCACAGGCACCCTTCCGGTATCTATCAGCATGATAAATGATTGCACCTCTGTCATACCATGATTTTGTATAATTTGGATCATTTTTCCACTTTCTTTGATGTTTCAAACTCTGATAAGAAACGTAAAAGGAAAAAAAAATCTTGTCAAAATTCACCCTTACCTTCAAGTTTATGCGAGTCATAATACTCGGAAAGAAAAACAGAATCCAGCAACTTACAGGTTTTTCAGAGTTAAGATACCATGGTGCAGATGACATATACTGAGGAATATGAGGATTAATCTCCTTTCCATCTTCATCGACCTCAGCAGGAGCAAGCCCTGCTTTTCGAGCTTCTTCCAACTCAATTTGCTTTCTATGGTCCTCTCTGGATTTAAATGCAACTGCAAATCCACAATAACAAAAAGAAAAAAACTAGTCAGCTTTTCCATACCTGTTAATCATTCACAAACACTGAAAAGAGGGACTTCAAATATGCTATATATCATATATAACCAATATCAAACTCTATTAATTCGAGCAATCAACAACAGTATCAGACTGAAAATTTAAATCGAAGTGACTAGATTTTTAAATCGCTGAGAACCCAATTCGTTTCCATTCATTAATTAACACGAACCCAAAAACAAAATATCGCTTTTAATTAATTAATCGATAAATAGCTAAAGACAAAGGGAAAGACATACCTGATGCTGTTGCCATGATTAACAAAGGAACGAAACCCTAGACTGAGAATTGAAACCTAAATCGGAAGAAATGAGAAATTTAGAGAAAGGTTAATAAGAGTAAAATATTGAACACATACGGATTTAAATAGTTTTCCATTCTTATCCTTGTCCAATGTAAGAAAGGACCAGAAAGGTGGTTTTTTAAGCTACTTTATCATACGACAACGTTTTCACGCAAACCAGTGTAGACGTATAAAACGTACTAAAAGAAAACTGTGTTAAAACGGTTTCATTCATACTTATTTTTAGCGAAGAGCATTTAGCCAGATCAGGTAATTTTTGACAAATCCTCAACCGAATTAGCATATTAGAGAAATTTTTTTTTTTTTGGCCAAATAACATTTCTAACCAAATTACCCATTTAACGGAATTAGACATTAATTTTTAAATTACCTGATTTACCTGAAATTTTGGGTATTCTTACGACTCTGGCCGAGTTGGCTGAATATTTCATTTCCCTTTCAAAACCACAAATCTTTCGGGAAAAAAAAAAGAAAAGAAAAGAAACCCAGCAATCACAAAATCCATAACCAACAAATCAAATACCAGAAACAAATGCAAAAACACAGCAATCATAAAATCCATAACCAACAAATCAAATACCAGTGACCATTAAAACATAGCATCAACTGGAACAAAAAGATGATCTCAGTATGTTACCTTATGGCCCTCAATTTATCCGAAATCCAAGCTCTGCCAGATATTCCCAGTTTTTGTCGTGAACGAACAATCCTTCGCCAAATGGGTTTCGATCAAATCAGTTTCTCCATTCAAAGTCTCCAATGTTTCAAATCATTTTTAAGCTTATGAGCTCAAATAGTTTTTGCAAATGGGTACTGATTTTAGTTCTCAATCGGACTTTCGAAAATGGATTCTTAATAGTTTTTGGCTGCCCAAATCCACGTGCATTCCTCAAAAGAAAATTTGTATTCCAGGTACAGATAATTAGGAATTATAAATAAAGCAATGGTTCTAAACAGTAAAACAAATTTCGGTTAACACCCTAAAAATCATATTTTAGTTTAGTTTACATAATCATTTAATTGAAGAAGGAAGAAATTGCCAAAAATGTTAAGGCTCAATCTATGTTAACAAAACCCTCAGCATATATGCACCCACACAAGACTCAATCTTTTTAAGAGCAACGCTAATCAGCATCAGTAAGCATGGGATTCAACAATGTAAAGAAAAGTTGTGACATCTTCCTAGAATAAAGTACTGCACTAATAAATAAACATTATCATCTCAAATATTTAAGGGCAAATAGCATCCAGCATTTCCAATTAGAGAACAGCCAAACACAATTCCACAATGAATGCAATTAAAAATTCCACAGAAAAGAACCTTAGTTCATTTAAACGAAAGAACACCAGAAATACCCAACTGACTAATTAATGGGCAAAACCATTCCATTCACACAAACCATGAAGAAGAACCATATAAACATATTACTAAAATTTGTAAATCACAATCAATTAATCAAAACAAAATTTAAATTATGGAAACTAAACAAACATAAATAATCAAAAATAATATAATCTTATCCATATGAGATCGGGTCCTGCTAATCTTGAAGGGCTGGCTTACTTGATCTTGAAGGGCTGGCGTCTTGTCCTGCTAATAGAAGAGCTGCTCCCTCTGGTCAGTGCACTCTGCTGCTCGAAACGGTGAAGAAGGATGAGCTGGTCGTGGCGGTGGGTGGTGGGTGGCAGAGACGGCGAGGCTACGTCTGTTCGCTATAGAGAGAGAGGGGAGGATTGAGAGAGGAGGAGCGGTTTAGCTAGGAATTATGGTCCTGCTACTCGAAACGGTGATTAGCCGATGGTGGTGGTGGTGGTGGTGGTGGCAGCGGCGGCGATGGGTGGTGGGTCGTGGGTGGCAGAGACGTCGAGCTGCTCGATCGAGAGAGATGGTATTGAGAAAGGAGGAGCGGAGATTGTTACTGAAATGGAAGAGGAGAAATAGTTTTTAAATAATTTTAATTACAAAATTTTTAAATGCCCCTTTTAACCATGGCCCACTAAACTCATAATAAAATATTTAAAATATCCAAATATTGCCACGTGAGATCTTCCTTTCCCGACATAAAACAGGTCCACGTGTGAAACTTTGCTTATGTGGCACCGGAAATTAGTCATTGGCCGGAATATGTAAAGAAAGTAAAATTACCAAAACAGAACAGCAGAACAAGATGAGCCACCAAAAATATAATATCCAGACAATCAATGTTGCAAAAAACGGCGTCGTTTGTTATCGTCACCGCAGCTGGTCAAACATCGAAAACCCCAACCCTCAAAACCTCACAGGACTGACAGTAGAGTAGTGGCAAACGTGGAATGATGCAGATAAAACCAAATTGAAGCTAATGACTTCTTTTCTTTTCATTAATTTTTTTTTGCTCTTGGGCAATGGGTTTCTTTATTGTTTATTTAGCATATTTGCTATCCTGGCAGAAAACTAGCAAATGGTACACCAAATTAAATATCTTATCGCTTCCACATAAACCAAATTCCACTTGAGAAATCCATCCTATGTGAATTTGAAAATAAGTTTCTTTATAACAATATACGTTCTTACACCACTAACCCCGCGACTCCAACAATAAACATAGATTAATACGATGTATAACAACCCAGTTGCAATTAGTAGTAATAGTTTATGAATTTCCTACTACTTAGAAGTTCCATACCATACTGTGAATCCCCATTAATAATCAGTCCATGTAAGGGTCCAAGGACCATTCTCATCCCCTGAACTTGCAGCAATCACATTCTCCTCAATCACCTTATTCTCATCAAGGTGATTAATTAATCTTTCAACAGCATCACCTACAATACAAGAACCACATTTGTTTGCGAATCATCCATCATATCCACCTTCAAAATAGCTACCTTAGTGCCTCATTTCTTGAAACTAGTTTTTTACTCCTAATCTTCAAACCATTATGTAAATCAGGCGGCTTAACAAGATGAGGTTTTAAAAATTTACCGCGAACAATTCTCTCAAATTTTAAAACATCCAAATGTTGAGGATCTATTATATCATCTGGGGTGCCATCAATAGTTACAGTCGAGTGTCTATTGTCCAAAGAAGTTTGAACAGGAACGTGATTCTTACCAGAAGAAACAGGTTTGAAGACAATTGGCACATTAGCAACAACTGAAAGGATATCATTGTTGTCACGGGCAATGTCAGCTTACAAGATACTGGTTCTTGAGAAGGTGGAACAGGTTCTTGTTGAGAAGCAGCCATCATAGGGAAATTTGAAGTAGGAACTGGTCGAAAAATTGTCGACTTTTTAGGTGCATTATTGGGCTTGGAGTCTTATCTGAAGCCATTTTAGGAGAAACGTGTTACGTAATGTGGTGAGTGGACCCATTAGCTAAGCCCTTTCCTTTGCAATTAATTGGGTTCAAGTTCCTTATCAGGTTGGGGAGAGTATAACCTCAAAAGCACTCATTACCATGACCATAACTACCTTTTATTCACCATAAAAATTTGAGGACTGGAGCACAACCATGTCATTCTCAAGTTTTCTTCTCAAACATCTATGACCAACTTAACAAAACAATGTGCCACCACTTCAGCATCTCATTGTACCAATCAAGGCCCAAACACTTTTGTGCAGGTAACCAATTCATTATCAATTTTCACTTCTACTTTACTAAATATGTATAATATACAAGCAACTTCATAGGCATATTAGAACACACAATTAAGATAAATGCATAGGGTAGTGCAGTTTTAGAATCCAGACAAGAAAAATAAAAATCTCAAATCAAGCTAGCTCCAAAAAAAAACAGAAGGAACTCATAGGATTTTTACACTCAAACAATCAAAAGCTCCTATTCCTTGCACACAGGAAAATGCATCCTTAATCCAATACAAAAACTCTTACCAGACCAATACTAATCATTTGAGTATAAGAAAATCACAAAATCAACGAAACCCAGTTCCATAAGGACTGAATTTTCAACAAATTCAATTGATAAATATCTAGATAATAGAAAAAATACAGAATGCAAATCACTTACCGGAGCCCTAGAAAATTCCGAGACATTACAGCCAACCAGAAACAAATAATATTGAAAAAAATAATACTTCCTCCGTTTTTTTTATTTATCCAAATTCCCTTTTGCACGTAGATTAAGAAAAAAATACTTTCTTCACTTTTATCCCAAAATACCCTTATTCTTCTAATCATTACACTATAATTTAAAATACTCCACCAAAAGGCATGATGTGACAACACACACTATCTCAATAAAAAATTATAAACACATCTAATAAAATAATCCAACTCACCCACTTCATCTAACCACAAAATGTGCCACGTGTGTCTTGGACTGTGCATCGATTGCGTTTGGGTCAACCCAAACCGAATCCAACCAATCCTGTTACCCGAATTTCTTATATATTTAAACCCGAACCGAACCCGATAACCCGACTAAACTGAACAGTTTCGGTTTGGTTCGATTCGGTCGGGCCTCGGGCCAAAAAACAAAGAAAATTATGTGGCCAACTTTTGAAACTTGTGGCC
>CATIWJ010000853.1:0-10369 GCA_949640765.1 Croton laevigatus | reverse complement strand
TTTCTCACTTCTCAAGCTGTAAACAATCCCTCTTAGAGCCAGAACAGTTGTTCATTCTTCGTATATTTAAGGTAAGAACCAAAATTTAAAAGTGGATATAATTTGCACAAATTAAATCTCATTTTGCTCTTTACTAATAATATTTCCCTTCTCTTCCTCTTTCAGGGACCAATTGCATTGCTGCTATATTTCTAATTTTGTGGATTATCTTCTTCAATTCATCGTCATTTTTTCCATGTATGATGTTTGCTGTGAATATGTAAATATGTAATGAACAATTATGTTTATAGTCTATATTGCAGGTTTTTCCAATGTTTACAGTCTACATTGCCGGTTTTTTCACTTAACTTTTTTGGTCTTAGGTTGGACCTTTGGAGTTTTAAGTTTTTCCTGGTTTAATTATTATTAATATTATTCATTTTAATGACAAAAAGCTTGTATCGTATCCTTATTTGGACACCACATGGAGATATTTCGTTTCACCAAAGAGCATTACTAAATTATTATTATATAAATATTGATACATTTCATTTTCAGATTGTTATATGATGATGATATAATGCCAATGCTAAACACTTGTATTTTCAGCTTTCAACGTGAAAGGACAATAAGAAAAGAGTCATAAATAGTATTTATATAAAACAAGCTCAATAGGATCAATGACCAGTTAAGCAACGTTCAGGGTTCGAACCTTGCATTAGAATTGGCAAAAATTGGATTGAGAAGGTTGCCTGCCACAATGAGTCTTTGTACTGTACATAGTTAAGTGTTTGGGATCCAGGTGATACAATTCAAAGAAAATAAATAAAACAAGTTCAATTAGGATCAGTGTGCACTAGTGGTTAGGTGTTTGGGGTGGAATATTTGGAAAAAAAAAAAATTCAGCATTTTATTATCGGGCTGCTGTTTTTCCCAACATGTTCATCAGCATAAGATGACTATGGATGTGGTTGGCATAGTGATCTTTAATAGACCATTTGTAGTTTTCTACTAGTCAACTTGCTTTCCATTCCCAACCATTCCCAAAAAAAAAAAAAATTAGTCAACTTTATAATATATGGAATTGGGAATATTAAGTTCAATTATTGTATTTATTTAATCAAGAATAATCGAAGAATTTTCATAAAATAAATAAAACTGTTGAGACTGTTAAACTCAACGGTTCTTTTTATTTTATGAGATATTTTTTAAACATAGTCAAATCTGCATACTACAATTTACTAAAATTAATTTCGAGATTAAATACAAATAATTTATAATTTTATTTTAAGAAAAAATAAAAAAAAAGATAAAGGGTCCGTGTTTGCACGGGAAAATTAGAAAAAATATTAATTGATTAATATTTATTTATTAATTAATTAATTTAAATGAAATAACTAAATTAAATATTAATTGGTTATTTTATTAAATATTTGATAATTATCACATTAAATAAATTATGTGATAATGTCAAAAGGAAGGGACCAATAGGATTCCGCCAAGTGGACCAATCAAATTACTTCGCTTGGTGGGCAAGCATCTCAAAATCCCTATAAATAGACTGCCTCTCTTCATTTGAAGGGACCAGAAAATCCAAGCTCCTAAGCTCCAGGAGAAAATCAAGCCTCGAAGCTCTGACGAATTGAAGACGCGACCTCTCCTCAAAGTTTGAAGGCTCGTTCAACAATCTTCAACAAAGTTCGTCAAGATAATTCAAGAGCAAGTCTACGACACTTGGATTATCATTAAAGGCGTTTCAACACAGATTCGAGATCAAGTCCTGCGACCCTCGTTTTGTGTTCGTGATACAAAAGGCAGAATCAAGCTCAAAAGCCCTGTCAAATCAATCTCTCGAAGACCTCCACCAAATCTAAAGATCGAAGGCTCTTCATCAAAGTTCGTGATTCAAGATTAAGTCAACGACCCTTGAATCATATTTATCAACGTTCGTCATTCAAGATCAAGTCAACGACCCTTGAGTCATATTCATCAAAGTCCGTGATTCGAGATCAAGTCTCCAAGATCCTCGTATCGCGTTCATTGCAATCAAATCAAATTCATCTTAAATCAAGTTCTACCGATTCAAGATCAAGTCATCAAGACCCTCGCGTCATGTGAAGATCAAATCAAATTCAACTTAAATCAAGTTGTACCGATTCGAGATCAAGTCGTCAAGACCCTCGCATCGCGTGAAGTTCAAATCAAATTCAACCCAAGTCAAGATCAACCGATTCGAGATCAAGTCATCAAGACCCTCATATCGTGTTCATCGCAAAGAGAAGAATCAGAGGATTCAATAGAGATTGTAACCGCTACATATTTTCTTTTATTTGTAATTTCTTATTTTCAGGAATATACAAAATTTGTTGATACAGTCCGTTCGCATACAAGCATCACCCTTAAGTAAAATCTACCATTGGATGCCGCCATATCCAGAGTAGTTTTTGCTATTATAAATAATGGTAGATGTTAAAAGTGGTTTAGGGGTTAAGAATAATATAGTAACCCAAAAAAAATAAATTATCTTTAATAGAATAAAATTGTTAAATAAATTTAACTCTAAATTTAAAGATCTGTTATTCTTTATTTATAAAAAATAAGGGAAATCCTTTATATGAAAATTAAAATTTAAAGACCCTTAATTTTAATGAATAAAATGAAATCCATAATCAAAATTAAAAAATAAAACTTGTTTGGAGAAGTCTTCAAAGCTAATTTCTCTATTTTGATGTGATATATATTGTTTTTTTTAATATATACTTTTCTAAAGAAAATAAATATAAAATTGTATTATTATTAATTAATTAGATTACTTTTTCTCTTGATTATTTATTTATTTCTTTACAAGAGTAATTGATAAAGTGATTTTTAAACTAATAAAAAATATTTTTAAGCTCATAAATTAGAAATTCAATTTAAATGATAAACTTTTAAATTGAGTCCATAATTTATTGTGAATACTGGACATAGTTACATTTCAGTCTGAAATATTTTAAATAAGAATAAAAAAAACAAAAATTTATTTAAAAAAAATAATTAATTACATAATATCCAACACTTAATTTCCTACAACATCCTTAAAAAGATTGCTTGGCACTTTATTTCAATACAGCTCCTGCTGAAATAAGACTTCTTAGCAAAACGACGGAACTTGCATAACTCGAACGCGGAAAACGGTTTGAGAATTTTTTCATAAATTTAACGAGAATAATGATATAGAAACTGGAACAATTGAATTCGAAACTGGCAATGGAAATGATAATCTAACTTTTATTTCTCTTTTTAGTATCCACCGTTTTCTCACTCTCTCCTCCTTCCACAAACCTTCTGTACATCTTCACTCGATCACTCGCTCCCTTTGGAAGAAGAAGAAGATGTTGAGGTTGATGGCGAGATTGAATATGAAAAGGAGGAAATGGATATTGATATTGATACTGAGAGTGAAAAGTTGGAATTGGAGGACGCTACTGTTGTTGGTAAAGAGGAATCGAAGAGAGGTGGTTTAAAAGTACCGAACTTACCAGTGAAAGAAAAGAAAGAGTTAGCTTCTTGCGCATGGATTGGGGAAGAAGCTCAAATCCCAGTTGGTGGGCAAGTCTGGAGTTACAGATAAGGTTGTTTCTTCTTAAAAGACCCTTGAAGCTAATAAGCATTTGAAGGTACATTAAACTTTACTTACTTACTTATGCTACTGTTGCATTTGGATTCATTGTTTGAATTTCTTGGATTGTGCAGGCGATCATTTGTATTTGTGTAGGCAATTGATCTATTTTACCAATTAAGATTGATTAGTATTTAGTAGAGTATAGAGTTACTGGGTGTGTAGTTGAATATTGACATGTTTGGAATTTGAACAGATCAAAAATACACCGGACTTGTCCAGGAGAGCTAGATGATTTGGTTCAAAAATTGGAGGAAGCAACTGTGTCAGTGGTAGTTGCTCAAATTGGTCGGACAGTTATCATATACAGACCCAGTGTATCTAAAATGGAAGCAGAGGAGAAAAAGAGACATAAGCGTAGAGTTTTCGTGAGAAAAGACTCAAAATTGAAACCAGGGTCACTGGTAAGATAGACTATAGTTTGTGTTTCACCATTGTTTCAATACCCTTTAAAGACAAGCTTCTCCTTAACATAGAATGTAGGAAATTACTAATTACCTTACTAACTGAACTTGTAGCTAAGAGGACAAGTACCTAGGTTGTCTGATCGTGGTCGTCAAGGAAGCAGCAGGATATGATTACAGCTAGAATTATTTTAAGGTAACTGATTACTTGAGAAATGTTCCAAAGGCAACAGAGATCCAGATTTCGTTAGGCAGATGGGATAATGAGAATGAAGTGAAAAGAGCTATATTATGTAAGCCTTTCTGGGCTTCATGTTTTTTATAGATACAATCTGGCAGAAAAGAAGAGTAGTTGCACTTGAATGCTGCTGTTTGTAGTATTAATACTAAACTCAAGGACAACAATAGATGTTAATTTTTAAATTTCATATTTAGTTGAGTTCATTGTTCTTTTCCCTCTTGCCTGGGCAACTGTATGCTGCTGAATCTGGTAAAAATTTTTGCTAAAAGATGCCATCCATTATATATTAGGAAAGGCATCAATAAATTTTACTTGTTATATACGCTAGTAACCAACCAACCTAAGTTAAATATATCGAGTTTGAGTTCGAGTTTGGGCTCAACAAGTTAAAACGATGTAGTTTTTACTAAACCAGATTTGCGAACTAGCTAGCAAATCTGGTTTAGTAAAAACTAAACCATGTTTACCGAACTGAACTTAAAATAGCTCACTAGCAAATTAGGTTATTAAGGACGTACTTGACTATAACTTAAAAGATTGTGGCTTAGTCAAATCACAGCAGTCTCCTCCACATGAGGTTGAGTTGGAGACAAATTTACCCAGAAATGGTCTTAATGTTACAGTATTTTGCCAAGAAAACTAGCTAACATTTTATGATTTATGCCTTGGACATCAATTATCCAATTCATTGTTACAATGTATTCTACTGTTCTGTTACAATGGGATTTAACGTTAAGATACAATTGCAATATAGGTAACTCATTATTGCGTCCTTCAAATCTGTAAGGAATTTTTCCAGCTTTTCAAATGCAGTTTTTTTTTTTAAAATGTAAAGTATAAGCAGCCTTGAGGTATTAGGCACTGGACAATGATTGTAACCTAAACTCTGCTCTTACAATTCCTCTAGTGATTTAGTTCACTGGATCAGAATCTTCTGGTGATTTAGTCCACTGGATCAAATGCATGAAATTTTAGAATGGTCTGTCTTATCTATGCAGCTTTTAGCTTCTGTAATTCCTCCTACTTAGATGGGACAATTATCTATTTTGTGTGTTTTTTGATAATATTCACATTTGGTATGAAAAAGAAAATAATTCTGAATTTAGCGTATTTTTGAAAATATTTACGGATTTGGTATGTTTTTCGCTGATGTGGCACGTTGTGCCAGTCCAACTGGCGCAATGAACCTTTGTTTTTTTTTTTTTTTGGTTTTTAACATAGATTTCCGGCTTCATTGATAATGAATCAATGATTTGTTAATGATTATATTATAATAATAGTAATAATAATTGTGATGATTATATAAAAATAAAATAAAACACATAATAATTTACTGTAATAAAAATAAATATCACACAAAGTTATTAATAAAAAAAATACATATAAATACAACTCTTAAATTATACATAAAATAAAATTTGCTGCAAAAAAAAAAAACTTACCTGTGTAAATTCGTTGTCGTTTGAAGCTTCAACCACCGCCAAAATGGACCAACAAATCTTCAAAATATAGGTGAAGAAAGGAGTAGTAACCGGGGAAGACAGGAGTAGAGAGTATGTTTTCTGCTTAAAATTTTCCAGAAATACTAACCAATATGCATGCATTAAATAAAATCTGTTGGAAAAATAAATTACTAACCTTGATACACAAAATATTCTTTTTTTTTTCTTTTCTTTTGAAGATTTCGCCAACAATAAAAAATTTGATCCTAAGTTTCTCTCTTCTCTCTAAACTTTTTCTCTTTTAGGGTTTGTTCATCTTTGTGGCCACCGCCGGTATTTTCACCGGTGGTAGCCACTCCGTTTTTCTTTTTCTCCCAATAATCCAATAAACTTTTTGCCTATGTCTTTCTTTTTGAAAGGATAGTGCAATTTTCTTTGCCTCTGTGCAAATCTTAAGGTTTATCCCTCTTTATTTAGTTTTATTTGTTCTATTTGTTTTTTTTTTTTCGTTGATATTTGTTTATTCTCGTGGATCTCGATCTTTATATTCCTCTACCCTTACATTTCAACCAAATATGTAAACCAAACAGGCAGCGATTGATGCAGGAAAGACAGAGGCAGTGGAATTTTTCTTTAAAGTGATAGACGACTGCTGGTCGGAGGAGAATTGACTAGTTGGTGGTGAAGGGGTTGGTTCTAGATCTAGATGTCACTAACGCAGATTTGATCTAGGAAGTGGCAAGTGGAGGAGGAGCTAGTGGAGGACCAAGAGGTGGTGGAGTCGGAGCTGCTGGAGGCAGAGGGTAGCTATTGGTTGTCGATTCTAAGGGTCAAAACCTTATCTTTGTTTCAGATCCATAGTTTGTTTTCTGTTTTATGTGTTTTTGTTTTCAATCCTTGTAATTTTCTACTTGTTCCAAATATCTAGAAGGGCTATGGGTAGTTTGTTTTACAGTTTCTGGGTGCGCATGTCTCCCGACAATTGCTGTATTACGGATTCATTTCTCTCGTAGTAAAATTACGAACATGATATTTTTATCCTTTATCAAAAAAAAAAAAAAAAATTGATCCTATAAATAATAAATTAAATTAGTAAATAACGGATATAAATTTTCCTAATCTATAGAAAAAGTATATATGAAATAAAAAATTTTTTTAAAGAATATAACTAAAATTTACCTTGTTTAACTTCTGTGCTGACTAAAAAAATCACAACCGAAAATGAGGGGGAAAGAAAATATATTGCTGAATCTTGAGTAAGAAAATAGACGTTAGAATGGAAGAAGAATCAAAGAAATCTGAGTTAAAGGAAAGAAAGTTCAGTTGAGGAAATGAATTTTGAGTTAGCAAGAGTTTTATAGCGGTAGAAGATGCACTCTTGCGTTATCAATTCAAATTCGGTCATAACAATTACTGTTGCATGCATCTGAAGGCTGAAAAAAAAGGAAAAAGAAGATTGCAAAAGCTGAAAATCTGCTCATTGCATGCATGTGACTTCATCTGACTTGCCGAGATTCTTTGCGCTGCTTCGCATGGCGCATTGCTTGTTCTTTGCGCTGCTTCACTTGGCGCGTTTCTTGGGAGTAGACACGTCGCATTCTTTGCGCTTCTTCGACTGGCTCATTGGTAGGAAGCAGACACGTCACGGACGGGCTTCTCCAAAATGTTGCAGGTGCTGAGTTGGCTATCATTGCGCCAGTTCAAATTGGACTGGCGCAATGAAAGTCAACAGGCCAACTTTCACACCAAATTCAGAATTTTAATTTTTTCAACCCCAAATGTGTCAATATTTTTATAATTCACACAAAATTTGTTAATATCCCAACAAAGCAATGGCAAGCATTATTATTGCAGTCACTCCAGTGATGGTTGTATTTCTCAAAGCATTTTTTGTCACAATCAGGAATTGTGCATCCGCCTTTGTATAAAACTTCGGTGCATTTCATCTTATCTTGCCCTTCAGCCACCATCGATGCAGCTGCAATAATATTTAACTTTCTTGTTAAATCAATCTATTTACACACAGCAATGATGATGGAATAGCAATGATGATGGAAATAGAAGTTTTTTGAAGTTTTTAAAAATATTTTTTACCTTTTATTTAAAAATATTAATTAATAATTAAAAAGGAAAAAGCTTTGTATTCCGTATTTCCAATTGCGACTTGTGACTAACTTGCAAAAGTTTCATATTTATAATTCCTTCGCGGCGTCTCATGCCCGCCGCCTCAGTTGCCGTCGCCCACCACCTTCGTCCGCTACATGTATTCTTTTCTTTGCATATAACACTTCCATACATCTTTTCTTTGCATTTGATTCTTGCACTGTTGATGCACCTGCAATTTTCTTAGTAGATTTAATTTAAAAAAAAGTTTTGTTGCATTTGAAATTTTTAATGCAAAATAATTACAATATCTAGTTTGAAGAATACCTTGAAAAATAAGAACAATGATGAAGATTTGGATGAAGGAAAGGTTGGCCATCTAAAATAATTTCTTCTAATGGATGTGTTAGAATTTTTTGCACCAAGAATATTATATATATGGAGCTAAAGTCATTTGTCAAATATAAAAAGGAAATTCCTAAAATATACAAATTTTTTTAGTTAGAATTTATTTTAATTAGAATGTTGAAATATGAATATATCATTTTGTCATAAAAAATTCTTATATATATATATTCTAAACCAATTAATGAAAGTTGATATTATTCTTTTGTCCACTTTACGCAAGTATTTTTATTCGTTAATTTTGTTATGTATCATCAAATTATTAATTATTTGATCATTGTTAATTTGATGTATGGATGGTTTTATATCGTGTTGAAATTAACATCATACTAAATTCGGGTGAGTGATGATCCAAAAATTAAGCTAAATTTTATGATATAAAAAATTAACAATTTCTTAAATTTTATAAGTAATTTAACATAGTTTCATATCGTAAAGAAATATCAAAAACATACAAAGTTTATATATATATATACGGATTTCTTTTTAAGTCATTAAGATGTTTCTTTCGGTTCAAGACATTTTTCGTTTTGTAGTAAGGTGAAATATTGTACTACTAAATTATAGGTGGAAGAAAGTAAAGATCCAACGAATATGTTGATATCTAAATTTTAAAGAAGAAAAAGTTTAGGATAGCTTGAATCTTAAATTCTTCAATTTGCAAAATTTCAATTATCCAATATTTTTTTGGCTAAACCACCACCCCTAAATTTGTGAGTTCAACCGATTTCACTCAAAAATTCTTGCTAACACCCTAAAATTTAGAACCTTTAACCAAAAATAGGGGACTCCATACTTGTTGGGCTCAGGCCCCGTAGAGACGCATACCGGGCCAAAAATGGGAAACCCCCTTTAGATCTTATAACCGTGCAACCAAACCTGCAAGAAGAAGCAAGTCAACCACAAATCAATCAAGGTAGCAAAGCGAAGCATAGATAAAAATGGCTAGAATGACAAGAGACAAGGATACATACCTTTACGACAAAGCTATAGGTCATAATTAGCCTCCTGCCTTGACAAAAGAGATCCAACCCATAGTACAAATGCACGAGAGCGGTAGTAGAGCTCTATCATACTTGTGCACTTCAGTCAGATCCCATAGTGGGATTAGTGTCATAATCATGCCCTTGTTCTGATGGTTTGAGAACAAGAGGCAGTGATCATGTAGAAGAGGAAGGCATGAGGCACCTAATCCCTCTCCTCCATGGAAGTAGGGACTTGCTCCGTCCATTTCTCATCCACATCGTTATACAAGATGCATCTAGGCTCTCCCCTTTGGATGTCCAACCTGTCCAACCCCATCCATGTAGCAGCTGCTCCTTTCTAATATATATATTTCATCAAATCGAACCAGGTTTCCTCTGTTAAAATACACTTAATTTATTGTAGTAAAAAATGTGTGATTGTTGTTTAAAGAAAAGTGTGATGTGTTTAAAACAAAAAAGAAAAACCAATAGCGGGACCCAACACATGTGATTGATGAAAGTGATTTGTGGTTTGTTCAATTAGTTGTTTAATTATTATTGAAGGAGTGGTATGCATGTACAGTGGTGGAAGATTGATCAAGTGTGAGTGAGTATTGTTTGCAACAACTACCTCATTATTAGTATCAAAAGTATTAGTCATTATTGAGTTCAATTAATATATGTTGTATGGTTCATATTTGTATTTCAGCTCTGTATATAGAGCATTATTCATGTATGATATATGGTGTGCCGAAAAAAGAAGTATATGTGTGTGAAAAAATAATAATAAGAGTTGTGGGAATATTAAAAATAAGTGTAAAAATATAAGGAAGAATAATAATAAGAGTCTTTAATTTTGTAGTAATTTTATTCTTTAATTAAAGTCTTTTTTTCTCTTCCATCACCCTCTGCATTATAGGGCAGTAATGGAATAGTAGCCCACGGGCATGGCACTCATCTCCCGAAAGGAGAAATGTAAAAAATGAGAGGTGTCCACCCAGAGATGGGATATTAACTTTTTTGGTGCGTTTTTTAAAAAAAATTCTGAGTTTGGTGTGAAAAATTCGGAAATTCTGAATTTGGTGTGCCACGTGTTCCGTGCGCCATACAAACCAGCGCACTGGACAATTTTCGTCTGACTTTTGCCACGTGTTGAGCTCTCGTCAGTG
>CATIWJ010000839.1:0-11752 GCA_949640765.1 Croton laevigatus | reverse complement strand
AGCAGAAGTCCCTGACGCTTGATATTTGATCGGAGACATAAGAGCGGTTTGTTTGGGATCGAGCAAAAGATCTTTCGCCGCGTCTTCATTAGATGCAGACTTCTTGATGTCCGCTGACTCGTCTGCTTCCACTTTTTTCTCCGTAGAGATTTGCATATTCTGCCCTGGAACTTGGTAGTCAATAAGGCCTCCACCGGAAGAAGAACCTAGCTCTGCCGTAATTGGAGGCGGAGTACCATCTGGTTGCTTCGTATCGTCCAACGTTGAGCTCATTCTAGATAAAATGAAACTAACAGAACAAATTAAAGAAAACGCACTTTGTAGAAGCAAATGCAATTCAGAAAAATGAACTAAGATAACATATATTACCTTGACGCAGTTATTTGGCTCTCACTGAGGAGAAAGAAAAGAAGGCAAAACGGTTTAGAGAGAGAATGCAGAGAGAGAAGTCACGCCATTCGGATAGAAAGAGAGTACGAGAGGCAAAAGAGCAATATATATAGGCACTGAAGAGCGTACGAAAGAAGTAATTCAATCGAACAAGGTGGTTATGCAGTGTGTTCTGTTTTGCAGGTTAGAGGGGGAAATTCAAGAAGTTAGAGCGTATTCATTATGCAGTCAGGTCTTGATCTTCCATGTATTTACAACGATGCCACTATGAAACTGTGAAGGAAATGCAGTGTCTTGTTGAATATAAAGAGGGTCGGCTGGATGTTTAGATATTGTATCAAGGGATATATTGGGGATAGAAAAGCAAAATCTCTCAGGCAGGAAGCAGAAAGATGAGTTGGGTTGGGAATATTTTTCCCGATTAATTGATGCTAGTTTGGCCAGCTGGTTGGCGAACCTGCTAACTGAAACTAAATTCTCTTTCCCTTTCATTTACAAGAAGTTTCAACTTACAAGCTCTATTTATTGAATAATTATACAACGGAACCGTGACGGCACGTCATCCGCTGACGTAAGGACCGGAAATCAATTCCTATTTGAATTGAATTTTCTCTGCGGTTTCACTGTAAGGACCGGAAATCAAGAGAGCCAAAGGGAATTACCGTTTTCCATAACGCCACGTGTCAAATACCCTTTTAAATGCAATCCAAAATCAAGATCAACCTGTTTGTTTTTAAAAATGTTTGTCGGGTCAAAAACTTGTTCGAAACTTGCCCCGCGAGCTTGTTGGAAACTCGCCTCATAATTTTGTTTGAAACTTTGCTCGCTAGTTCTTTTTGCAAAATGACTCCATTATGCATACATAAACAAAAATATCTTTTCAGTCTGTGCACAGGTTTACAATATAAATGAGTCAGTTAATAAGCTTGTTCAAAAAGAGGTTCATGAACCCATTTAAATGAGTATATTCGTGAATTAGTTTGTGAGTTTATGAACAAAGTTTGAATTTGACTTATTTAACTAAATGAATGAACTCGAATGAGCTTTTCACAAATCCAAAATGGCATTATTCTGCATATATAAATAAAAATATATTTTTAGTTTGTGAACATGTTCGTTAGGCTACAAATAAGTTAGTTTATGAGCAAATTTGAAAAGAGACTCGTGAACACATCTAAATGAGTATGTTCATGAATTAATTCACGAGCTCGTGATCAAATTCGAGCTTGTCTCATTTAGCTAAATAAACTCGAACGCACTTTTCATAAACTAAGCTCTGTTTTTGTTTGTAAGTGCTTTGGTGTTCATTTGCAGCATTAGTTAAATTATTATTTAAATGTATAAATTTGATTTGAATTAAAAATTTTGAATTGTTTATTGTTACACTAGTTTTAAATTTAAATTTAACATAAGAAATAAATTATATACTAAAAAACCTAGCAAATATAAAGAAAGATGTTTGGAGATTGAAGTGGTACGAATGTGTAACTATGCACATACATAGTGGAAGTATTAAGAACAAGATAGATCTATAAACTGTTGATTAATCACGATTAATTCCAGTCGATAGCTTCTAAAGATTCAAGAGAATACTAAAAATTAGGCATCCAAATACGAGTTTTGGGAGCAATATTATAGGTCAGAAAAATATTAAAAAACTCATCTCCAATGTCTAAAAGTTACATATAAATAGCAAAAATCATAAAACCCTAATCCGAAATTAAAGACGAAATAAAATCCGAAAAATAAAGTTTAAGCAAAAATCGAAAATCACCAATTTAGAGGTCCAAAAATGAAATTTGGCCCAAAAGCGACAGACATCATGAGCAAAGCTATGTGTTTTGATCGTTGGCCAGTTTCCAATGAAATTAGGCCCAAAAATCTCCTAAACCGCAAACCTCCAACTTTGGCCGAAATTGTGGCAACGCAATTATGCCGACTTGCAATCCAATTTTTCTAAGAAATCTAATTCCACTTCCACATCCGCATCATTGTGCAAAACTGATTCATGATAGTATTCAACCTCCTACGTAGAAACCAACACCATAGAGACGAGGTTGCTGTGGGTTGAGAGGTTCCGCCATATGGTTGGCATACAAACTGAACAAAGATGGTTCATGGATCATGAGTACACAATGTGCAGTGGCTGGTGCAGTGCCATAATAAGTGTGGTGCGTGGGTTGGTGGTTTGGCGGTAAAGCTTGGTGACTGCAGCAGTTTACAGGCGGCGCTATGGGGTGTTTATGCATGGTTTGAAGTTAGCAAGAGAAATGACTGTTAGTAATTTGATTCTTAAAGCGAATAATCGTTCTTTTTTTGATTCAAAATAACCAGCAAGTTATTCGGGTTGGGCAAATTACAATGGAGTTGCTGTAACAAGATTGGGTGGTGGTGTGTCGGCACATTTATAGGGTGGCCAATTTTCTGGCAGAGTCCTTGACCAAGCTTGGTCAGGATATTCACGTGTATTCACAAGTTTGAGACTCCTTCCAGTATGAGTTTAATGTTGCTTGATGATGCTTATGGGATCACTCACCCAAGGCATATAATAGTTTATTCTTCTTCTTTTTTTTTTTCCAGAGGAAAGGAACGTAATAGTTTCATAATTGGAATAAATACGCTATTCTGCTAAAAAAAAAATGAAAAAGTACCGCTTTGAAAGAGTATCAATTAACTCAATTTAAAGAGCCTTTTACTATGGCTTACAAATTTAATGTTTCTATTATGAAATATAAGAACATTAATGTTCAAGTTGAGAATATTGAATCCAAAATTACCAATCATGGACATGACAGAAAGACATTTACATGTTTAAAAAAAAGATCAATGATCTTTGAACATTGGCGGTGAAAGACAGACTAAACTGACTGATGTTTTATGAAGACAGAATTTACAACATGAAACGGCTCTGTAAGATCAACTAATACCGGTCTTTTGTAAACATCATTTTGAAATCACAAAGCAGTGCAGCAAAGAATACATGAGAACTTGGAATTGTGATGAGAACATAAAGACCATGCAGTTCGTTCTCCACTCATGCCTGAAATCAGTTTCAGTGAACAAATCAAATATATCTAGGTCAATTACTTTAAGTTAGTAACACAAAACAACGAAAAGCATGGAGAACAAATTATGATATGAGCTTGCGAAAGTAAACCTACAAGAGGACTAACTCCAAAACCCTAGATATTCGATAATAGCTTCTGAGCAATTTTAGTTCTACCAAGAGTATTCCAAAATGACATAAACCTCCAACAGATGAGAAGAAGCCAAGCAGACCTGTTCTTGCCATGCAAATCAGGATCTATTTGTCAAACTCCCAAATGACACCTCCATCCTCTGAAACACACAAAAAAAAGAAACACCTCAGGCAAAAGTTTTGTTGAAATTCAAAATCATGAATAGGATAGAGGCAAGACGCCAAATATCCAGAATAATAACTTTGAAATGTTATAATCCTTCTTGTTTATGACAGTCATTTCTCTGTCGTTATTCAAACAAATTAACAAGAACTAGATAAGCTTCGTCAAATAACACCTAAGGTCATCCTCAACTCTACATCATTTCCTACTTTTACTTTCCAGGGAAGAAACATAAATCATAATACCTTTAACTTTCTTTTTTATCCACATCTCAACCAACATGCCAGCACCAATTCCAGCCGCAATACATCCCCCATAATATGCAATTGCAGACGTTCGAGATAGCCGAGGAAGAAAATAGTATTCTGGAATTTCTCTAATCTTCTTTGGAAGCCGTTTCTTTATCACTTTTTTAGCACCAGAACTAGGGTCCTTTTGCATCTCGCCGCCTATGGCCTTCCAATCAACACCCTTGAACGGATCTTTTGGCTCTTCAGTTCCCATGTGAATCCGAAGTTCTAAACTCTATCAAATGTAATCTAAGAAAGACCTGGAAACAAAATCCAACATAAATAAAATACAGATTACACTGGTAACAGGAGAAACCAAAGAAAATCACATGTATTTATTGAAGACAACTACACACAACTGAGCTGATAACGTGACTAAAAACAGTCTAAAAGATTATTATACAATCAATGTACAATTAGGACTTCAAAAAAAACCCATAAATCATGTTTATACATAAAAACTAGATCAGAATAACTCAGTATGAAGACAGAAAAGAAAACCAATAAGAATTTTCAAATTTTAAAAATGACAGACATTGAAGATAAAGATACATTTGGGTTAAATATGAGAATCTTCAGTATTACAACAACAGTGACAGCAGCTTAAATTGTTTAAATAGAATAATCACTATCATACTTAGGCATTGTTTGTTTGGGGGGAAGTTGGAGAGGAAGTTGAACTATCATGGAAGTAGTCTACTTCCATGAAAGTTGAAGCATTTGGTTGGGAGGGAAGTTGGACGGGAAAAGGGATTTAAAGAAAGATGGAGGGAAAATTGGCATTTTAAACTCACCCCATGACCCCAAATGTATTTGCATGGAAGTGAGTTTTGAACCAAATAATATCTTATGATTTCTTTTTTGAATTAGAATTTAGGCAGAAGAGAGTGAAATTGTATTTCTTAGCTACCCTGATTAGGAGGTTGATAAATTGTAAATTGTGGATTGTGGATGGTAAGAAAATGGTATTCTCCTGATCTTTATCAACAACAAAAAAATTTCAAACGCTAAAACCCCACCAAAAAAAAATTGATTCTTCAAATTGAAACGCAAGCCCTTGTTGCTCTGAAGAGAGGGCTAAAAAAAACATAAGAGGTCAGCTTGGTTCGGTTTACACATAAACCAACAGAATGCAGGACTCCCAAAAATATTTTGCTACTGATTTCAGTAGCCTCCTGCTTAGACAAATTGAAATTGTACAATTATGAAATCAGAATCCCTTTCATTTAAAGCAAGCCACTTTCACCAATTATGAAAACAGAACAATACCGTACAAAGAGACAAACTGAAATTGTTCAATTTATCCAATTACAATTCACATAATTCATATAATCAATCATATAGTACCTGAACCATAACATAACCAATTCCTCCTCACAGTCACAGAGAAGCATTTCAATCACAGAGTTCCATCATTTCGGTCGCAGATACTACAGAACCATTTCAATAAAACTCTGAAACTGAACATGGAATATGCTTGAAGATGGACATATAATACTAACTCACAACAAGAATATGAAATAATTAACAAATCAATATATTTACAAGAACCAACAAACAGAAACTAAACATAGCACTGAAATTAACCCAATCTCATTATCTCAAGCATCCAAATAATGAAACGAAAATAAAAATGAAGGTTTAAGAAGTAAACTAACCTGGAAAATTGAAGAACTCGACACGATGAAACTTCTTCAACCTCTAGATAAACTGACAGCAGAACGCAGAAGGCGAGGTAAGCTGCTACTTCCGTGGGCGGGCGTCGTGTTGGATTTCAAATACGGCTTCGCTGTCGGTCGGAGTGTGAGGGCTGCTGGCAGGCAGTGATAGGATTGGTTGGGTGAGCAACAGCAAGTAGAGAGAGGAGGAGAAATGGAAGGTTTATTAGGTTTCTCAGGCAGCTCTGTTTTGTTTTTGGAATGGATCAAACGGCGTAGTCCAACTTCAACATCCTTTCGGTTTTCGGTTCGTTTTCTGAACCATTATATCGAAAATTGATTCGATTTATCGGTTTTGGTTTTTATTTGCTGATTCCTGACTGGAGCGGATGTTGCTGGAAGCTGAAGCAAAAGAATGAATTTTATTTATTTTTTAAAAAATATAATAATTGTAAAAAAGCAAAGTAAAATCTGAAAAGAGTATAAGAGAAGAGAGTTCTAATAAAGAAGAGAAGAAGAGCTTATGAAAGCTTGAGACTGCGCATTAATGGATTTCGTATCTCTGTTTCTTCCCTTTTTCATTTTGAAGCTGGTTATTAAATTAAAATACCCTAATTCCTTAATTATTAGAAGTCTCTTCCACGCCACCATCATTCGCCACTACTACCACCACCATCACCATTGATTGAATCTTCTCTTTAACTTCTTTCCCCCTTATATTATGCTACTTGTTCCTTCAATTTCATCTCCACGTTTCAATTTTACTTTCGTTAATTGGTTCGGTAATTATATCTGGTCGTTCTTCACCACCAAGTATCAGAGAAACCCATTTGATTTTGCTACCTTTATCTTCTAGATGGCTATTCTGAGCTCTGCATTTTAGATAATACAAAACCCTGAAACTGAAATTCAGTTTTGAGAATTATTCAGCTTCTAACAATGCCAGGTTTAATATCAGCGAAAACTCAAGCTAAAGCAACGCTATTACAGGACTTGTTCAGCAAAAACGACAATAAAACGCCATCTCCGCTCTTAAAGCGAACGCCGTCGCCGGCACCCACCACCCTACGAGCTGCCCTCGCCAAAAGGACTCCAGATAAGCAATACATCGATGAGTCCTCATTCGATAATCCGGATCTGGGTCCATTTCTGTTAAAGCTAGCGAGAGATGCAATTTCTTCCGGGGATAACCCGGATAAGGCCTTGGATTATGCGTCTCGTGCATCCGTATCGTTTGAAAGAAACTCGGGTACGGGTCCGGAGCTGGCCATGAGTTTACACGTATTAGCAGCGATATACTGCAGTTTGGGCCGGTTCAAGGAAGCGGTTCCTGTTCTAGAGCGATCCATTGATGTTGCGGATCATACAAACGGGTTGGAGCATGCGTTAACTAAGTTTGCCGGGTATATGCAGCTTGGTGACACGTATTCTATGGTGGGTCAGTTAGAGCAATCCATTTCGTGTTATGAGTCGGGTTTGAAGATCCAGATTGAGGCTCTTGGGGATTTGGATCCCAGAGTCGCAGAAACATACAGGTAATTCATTTATTTTTAGTTTAATCCTTTGTCCCAACAATCATCAACCTCTTTCAATTGGGTTTGTTAGAGTTAAATAACACAACAACCGAATTAAAAGTTGCACCTCTACCACCAATGGACCCGCATGTTTCAAGCATGATAGAATGTAATTTGGTCGTTGTATTCGAATTTATCATATGAAAGAGAATCTCTGCACTGCAATATCATCTTTTTTCTCAAAAAAGAGGAAAAAAAGATAGATCGACTTTATCCAGAAGAAAGAGATTCTCAGTTCTGTCTTTTTCAGAAAAAACGAAAAGAAGATAAAATGTGATTAAAGTTGTTCAGTTAGCTAATCTCAATAATAATACTTGTTATTATCTAATTATGTTAAAAACTTAGATCAAATGATCCATAGAATTAGGCTACATTAGTATTGCTGCAATTTTCAAATGCAAATACAGGCCTCTTTTTTTCAGCTTTCAGTTACTAACAGTAACGGTTTCCAATAATTTTTTCTGACATTACTTGTAAGGTAAGGTTTGGTAAAGTCATCATGCAACATTACATGATTACTTGTAGTTTTCTTTTTTTTCTTTTGAAAGGTAAGATTACTTGTAGTTTTCAATAATTGCGATTACGTTGCATGAGTACCATTATAAACAAACCATGTGACGTAATCACAATTATATTTCATTAGCCATTAAGGTACCAAATGTTGCACAGATGTTTTAGGAATATGTGAAATTCCCTCTCACAGTGTCAAAATGACAGGTACATAGCTGAGGCTCATGTTCAAGCGATGCAGTTTGATGAGGCAGAAAAACTGTGTTTGAAGCTCCTTGAAATTCATAGGAAGCATAGTGCACCGGCTTCCCTTGAAGAAGCAGCTGATCGCCGGCTTACGGCTCTTGTCTGTGAAGCAAAGGGAGACTATGAATCTGCATTGGAGCACCTTGTTCTTGCCAGTATGGCAATGATTGCTGCCGGTCAGGATAATGAGGTTGCTGCTATTGACATTTCCATTGGCAACATTTATGTGTCTCTTTGTCGCTTTGATGAAGCCATTTTTTCTTACCAAAAAGCACTGACAGTCTTCAAATCTACCAGGGGTGATTATCATCCTACTGTAGCATCTGTGTTTATTCGCCTGGCTGATTTATATTATAAGACAGGGAAATTAAGGGAGTCCAAATCCTACTGTGAGAATGCCTTGAGAATACATGCAAGACCTGCTCCTGGAACTTCAACAGAGGAGATTGCTGGCAGTTTGACTGAAATTGCAGCCATCTACGAAGCTCTGAATGAGCCTGATGAGGCCTTGAAGCTCTTGAACAAGGCAATGAAGTTGTTGGAAGACAGACCAGGACAGCGTAGCACAATCGCAGGAATAGAAGCACAAATGGGGGTTTTGTTTTACATGGTTGGGAGATATGGGGAGGCTCGAAACTCTTTTGAGAGTGCCATAGCGAAGCTTCGAGCCAGTGGGGAAAGTAAATCAGCCTTCTTTGGAATTGTGTTGAATCAGCTAGGATTGGCCAATATCCAACTGTACAAGATAGACAAGGCAGCTGAATTGTTTGAAGAAGCCAGGGAGATTTTAGAGCAAGAGTGTGGTCCATATCACTTGGAAACTCTCGGAGTATATAGCAATCTTGCAGCAACTTATGATGCATTGGGAAGGTAAAACTTTTCGCAGGCTTATACCAATCTTTTTTTTTATTTTTCAGTTGCTTTACTTTCAGATTTTCAGTTTCTGTTGCTACTTTCTGTGGTCACGTAGATGATCATTTGGCATATGCTCAAGTTTCATTTTAAACAAAATGGCATTCAAAGTTTCATACCAACAAGAAAAATATCATCCTTGGTGTTCATGCCTAGGGAATCAGCATTCAAACTTCTCTCAGCTTTTACTTAGTTTATCGTTTGTGTGTGATTCGGTTTCTTCTCTTGCCTATTTTTAGCTGTGAACCAATTATTTCCTAATTTTTGAAAATCAGCTGCTTGAAACTACTGTATATTAGTTTTTTGCATATGCTCAAGTTTCATTTTAAACAAAATGTCATTCAAAGTTTCATACCAACAAGAAAAACATCATCCTTGGTGTTCATGCCTAGGGAATCAGCATTCAAACTTCTCTCAGCTTTTACTTAATTTGTCGTTTGTGTGTGATCCGGTTTCTTCTCTTGCCTATTTTTAGCTGTGAACCAATTATTTCCTAATTTTTGAAAATCAGCTGCTTGAAACTACTGTTTATTAGTTTTTCCTCATACTATGTGATATTACACACATGCTAGTGACTGAGTGACACATTCGGAGGTTTAGCTAATTTCAGGATTATGCATATGTTAAGTATATCAAGAGTGAGTTATCTGTGCACCAATTCTGCACTAAAGCTAGCGTTTTTTGTAGTTGAAACTTTTATCACAAACAGGGAATTGTGGTGGTTTTTCCAGGGTTGGTGATGCCATTGAGATATTGGAATACATTCTCAAAGTAAGGGAACAGAAGCTTGGAACAGCAAATCCAGATTTTGATGATGAGAAGAAAAGGCTAGCTGAGCTTTTGAAGGAAGCAGGAAGATCCAGAAATAAAAATGGAAAATCGCTTGAAAATCTCTTAGGTTCCAATTCTGATAGGAGGAAGAAACAAGTTTACAAGAGGAGATCATGATTTAGTATTGGAACCTGGATATGTTCTTGGAATATAAAAGATGATGCAAAGATAAAAAGTAGTATGATTTTATTGTATTCTTTTTTTCAAAGGAGTCCCATGTTTCTTGAGATTCAAATTTACAATCTCATTTGATTGCCTTATAATCTGTTTTTTTCATAATATTCTTCTTCACTCGGTGTACATTTTACACATTTTAGTTACAAGGGATACAAATTTACGAGTTGGGGGGGAGAAAATTTTTCAAAAATTTTCACGATTCAAATGTGGTTTTGTAGAAGCAATCAAATGGGCTGGCTCTGGAGATGGGGTAATTGCTGGTGGAATTGATGTGGTTCTGTGGAGAAGCCAAAACAAGGCATGGCAAATAGCTTGGAAATTTAAAAGAGATGAGCCTCAGACTCTACTTTCTGCTACCTGGTCAATTAAGGGCCCTTCAGCTAGTGCTGCTTGTCCGACTAAATTGGATATTAAAGGATCTAGCAATGCAAGCAAATGCTTGCTTGTGTCTTATTGTGATACTGCTTCTGAATATGGGAAATTCGATCCGCCACGACGTAGAATCCGATCGCTTTTGGTTTCGAACTTTTTCTAGAACCATGAATTTCCAAACCATGAAAAACTTCTGGTAGCTTTGCAACTTTTTCCGACAACTCACAGTTGCTCTTTGGTGTATTTGGGCCTAACCAAAGTGGTCGTACCACTTAGATCAACCAATCATCTTCACTTCTTTGTTCTGTTGCATGGACCAGTGGCGATCGGCCTCCCCAGGGACAACTATTATTCAAACTTCATCTTCTTTGATGGGATTCTTCGTCATGGTTGGATTGAAGGGTGGCACGGGAAAGGCCGACGACGACTACATTTGGCATCGGCAGGAGCTCGTCCCAGTCTGGTCTGGCGGCTGTCCTAC
This sequence comes from Croton laevigatus, assembly GCA_949640765.1. Classification (NCBI taxonomy): domain Eukaryota; kingdom Viridiplantae; phylum Streptophyta; class Magnoliopsida; order Malpighiales; family Euphorbiaceae; genus Croton; species Croton laevigatus. The sequence goes on along the minus strand of CATIWJ010000839.1, from coordinate 949 downwards.
ACAGCTGGCAGCTAGGGCTTCAGCTAGGAAGAACAAAAGAAGGTTGAAAATTGAAAAAAGGAAAATTTTGAAACGGTCCATTAATTCTTGAATTTTTTTTAAAAGAGTCCATAAAAATTATATTTTAATCTTTCTATCATTATCTTAATAGAAAAAAATAAACATAAAAGTATATTTATTCAACAGAATTAAAATACAGAAAAATTTTTGTAAACAAAAATGTAACACTTAAATTGGTTAACTTAAATTGGGAAAACGACTTTTCAAAGTTTTATTAAAAAAATGTATTAAAAATTTTCCATTACGAAAGTGGTCGTAAGTAAATGGTTCATTCATGACCATCTTTTATAAAAGAGTTTTGAGTCGAATTCACAATCTTGACAAGTCTTTCCTCTAGGAATAAATTCTAGTTTTTAAAAGCGAAGAGAAAGAATATAATATAAATACAAAAATAAATGTAAGCAAATTATATTAGAATTTTTATACAGGTCATTTATATTTTAAAATGCGTATTATATTTATTGTTTGTTCTATTACATATAGGGGTGTTCATTCGGGTAGATTGGGCAAAAATTGTCCGATCCTTGCCCGAATTAGCGTATTTCTGATTTTTTTTTTCTTTACCCGTTTTGCCCGAATTAGAACTTTTGTCCGAATTACCCGTTTTACCCGAATTTACCCAAATTAAAAATTAAAATCTCACACTTAATTGTAAAATTATAAGAACTAACATGAATCATTTCGTATTGCACAATAATCAAAACAAAATATTGCCCAAAACACAAGATGCCATCATAAATTATATAGATAAAAGCTCAATGTGGTAGAAAAAAAAAGAGAATGAAAAATTCACGAGCTTTTTGCTCTCATTAATGTAATTCTCGAATTCAATACACTTGATTCACCAAAATCTATCCGTAGTAATGTAAAATAGCATGTACCAAAAAAA
>CATIWJ010000695.1:0-44147 GCA_949640765.1 Croton laevigatus | reverse complement strand
AGAGAGAGAGAGAGAGAGAGAGAGAGAGAGAGAGAGAGAGAGAGAGTGGATGATTTTTTCCAATGGAAGTCCATAGAGAGAGAGAGAGAGAGAGAGAGAGTGGATGATTTTTTCCAAGGGAAGTCCATATTTTTATTTCATTACAATATTTTCACAATTTGAGAGAGAGAGTGGATGATTTGTGGATGATTTTTTCCAAGGGAAGTCCATATTTTTATTTCATTACAATATTTTCACAATTTGAGAGAGAGAGTGGATGATTTTTTCCAAGGGAAGTCCATATTTTTATTTCATTACAATATTTTCACAATTCGAGAATTAATTCAATTAACTTTTCAAATAAAAGATGCTATATATCTATAAGAGATTTGTCAAAATGTAAGGACTGACACAATTGTCGGTGTTGCCATTTAACCCAATATTAAGCACATGGACTAAAAAACTATAACATTTATTAAAATCACTACTAAATCACGGTCCCGAACATTTTATAAACATTACACGGTCTCAATGTTTGTAGAACTCAAATTCGATACCACTAAAACAAAGGAGAAAGAGTATCAGTTGGTTTGTCAAGTTTAGCATGCAACTTTTCACTATCAAGTAGCTATCAATGTTTCCTAAAATGTTATTTAGATGTTAAAAAACAAGAAACAAACAATGTGGCATGCCGTAGAAGCTCTTTCCAATTCCCTTTTTTTTTTCTCTTAGGAAACAAAAGCACCCAAGTGGATGTCATAATCTTTGTATTTCAATTGTCTCATACACCAAAATTCAACTATAGAAATATTTAGTATAGTTCCTTTTTTCAACTCTTAATAAAAGTGGACCGGTAAATGTTTAAAAATTCGGCAATTTTGAAGAATTGATGTTTGATACGAAATAATTATTGCCAAATTAGTATTTTATTTCAACATTTTGCACCTAAGTGTAAATTGAGCAATTGTGGAAGAAAGCTAAATTGTTTGAAGATTTTGAATTACGCTTTAATCATCATATAACCTTGAAAATTATTTTTAAAACATTTGGACTTGCTGTGAAAACAATCCAAAAGCCATAGGACATAATCATAAATTAGTTTAAATCTTTGACACTTCACATTAAATTCATATTAAACCTGAGAAAAAAAAACACTTGGACAATATTGAAAGATTTAATATTACAAATTTTTGGATTTCCATTCAGTTTTCCAATGCCAGACTATGAGTCTATGTTTCATCCCGTTAGACCAACCAGCTATCAGTTACAAATTTAAATGCTAGTACTTAAAAAAAATATATATAATTTAAGAATAATTATAATCCTCTACAAACATTCCAATATATATAGTAGTATTAAAATTGAAAAATATACTATAATCAAATTAACTCATTTTTCTGAAATTGTGTAAAAACCAAATGGAACTATATAATTTGAGGGGAAGCATTATGATTGCCATTGATATTCCTTTTGTTTAAGGGGTAAATTACTATTGCTTAATACACTCTAAAATTTATATAAATAATGGCTAGTAAATTAATAAAAAAAATGTTTTAAAAAAATGGAAATAGTAAGGTCTAAATTTATATAAAATCTATTAACCATCATAGTATAGCGGTTGTTGATTGCTTATTCGCACTAATATTTGGTAAAAATATAACAGCCATTGGAGTTAGAACATTAAATTAACAAGAAATGTATAATTGTCTATTGACTATTAATTTTTATTTTATTTTAATAAATTATTAAATCAGTTGCTATTTAAAGTTTAACATTATTAGTTGCTGATTTTAAAATTCATCAAACAGCTGAACTCCCTAACAGCTAAACTAAACGCAACGCCCACTGATTCTTTGATCAAAACATGAAACATGAAATGGAATAGAAGTCTTCTTCCTCCATCCATCTTCAAAGACTATAATAGTTTTTTAAGTAGTATAAAGAAGAAAACACCAAAAATTGATTTCAATGGAGTAATCAATCACCTCAGCAAAAACCAAAAGTTGAAATCTTTATTTTTTTTCATCAAGTACTGACTCCGTTTTTTCAGGTTCTTTACGTTTCCGTTTTTGAGTGTGTTTTTTTTCCTTGACGTTTCTATTTATGGTAAGTTTTGTAATTGTTTATTATTATTTTTTTTATTGGTATTGGTGAAAAAATAAATTTTTTAGAAGGTTAATAATTGTTTATTATTATTTTTATTTTGATATTGATGAAAAGTTGATTTTATTGGTATTAGTGAAAAGCAAATGTAAAGAAATGAAAAACTAAGAGGTAGTATTATTTTTAATTTTACAAGTTAAATTTATATAAAAAAATTTCGAAAATAAAAAAACAAAAGACATTGAAAACAACAACCAACAAAGCTCTTCCCCACACCCATCTCCTTCTCCTCCGGAATGACCCTTTCTCTGTTCCTCTACAACCGGGCACCACCCTCCACCACCATCACCACCACCGTGTTTTTCACCATTCTTTCTTATCCTACGCACCCACTTTCTTATCTTGCGCTGCTTTAAAAGCCTGAGACTTGGATTGGATTCGATCATCCCCATTATTATTACATCATTGACCACCCAGATTGGGAGAAAGAAAAAAGAAAGAAAGAATTTTTTTATGGGTAACGGTAAAGAAGGACATTGAGGTCAGCATATTTGAGAGATGTGGGATGCTTCAGGCATTAATGAATCTGCTTTCTTTATGCTTTAGGCCATTTGGGCAAAAACACTGTTCTTCTTCTTCCTCCTCCTCTAAGTTTGACTCTGTTGGAAAAGACGGGTTACTTTGGTATAGAGATACTGGTAAATATGGTTCTGGAGATTTTTCAATGGCGGTTGTTCAAGCTAATCAAGTTCTTGAAGACCAAAGCCAGATCGAGTCTGGATCATTTGGTACTTTTGTGGGTGTTTATGATGGTCATGGTGGTCCAGAAGCTTCTCGTTATGTCTGTGATCACTTGTTCAAGCACTTTAAAGGTTCGTTCTTTTTGGAAAAAAATGTTGATTGTTAACCAAATCCAATCCAACCCCACCCCTCTTTTTGATTTTCTTTTGTGGGTCTGAATCAGCTCAGTTCAAAGATTAGAGAATTGTTAATAGTGACTTGAGATTCTAAAAGTTTCTGCTTTTCTGTTGGTTGAGTTCTTTTATGATGTTCGATAGCTGAGATAGTGTCATATTCAGTTGAATTTGGTGCAAAAAAAAGGGGGAAAAAAAAAGTAGCTTTGATGTGTTAAATTAAAAGATTGAATTTCCATGTTTTCCATGATTTGGAACCTGTTAGAATTAGCTTTCTTGCGTTTCAGCTTCTAGCAACAACGGTGATTTACTGATTTTGGTGGGATGGCTAGTCTTCATCTCAGTGATTGTCAAATTTGTTGGGCGTTTAGCATTGCGTAAAAGTAGCTTTCAAACACTTTTCAGCTTAAAAAGCTATTATTTAATTTGTTTGTCTGGACTTATTTTTGGCCTTTAATTTGTTTTTATGGAAGCAGCAAAATACTGCATATTTATAAGTGCTTGTATATAACTTGTTATCAATATTTCTATTTGGATCTCTATTTATATAAAAAAGTTTCTGCTTCTCATTGGGATAAAGGGGTTTGAAATGTGGAGTATGCAATTTGGAACAGGGTAGTGTAGTGTACTGTAAATTGCTGTTTGTTTGAAACGTGGTTTGGTATTGCCTGAAAGCAGTTTTAAGCATTTTTTAACTTAAAAGCATGTTATTTACCTGTTTGTTTGGGCTTTTAATACTTTTTAGAAGAGAAAAGGAGAAAGAAAAGCTCAAGCAATGCCAAACGCCCTAAGTCTTTTTGGGATGTTTTGTTGTTTAACCTTGAAGAGGAGCTTATATTGGCATTCTTAGGCTTTGTGGTTATGCAGCAATATCAGCTGAGATGCAAGGAGTAGTGACATCGGAGACTATTCAACGGGCTTTTCATGCAACTGAGGAAGGGTTTACTACTCTCGTATCTGAGCTATGGACTACTTATCCCCAAATAGCAACTGCTGGCACTTGTTGTCTGGTGGGAGTCATATTTCAGCAGACACTCTTTGTGGCAAATCTGGGCGATTCCCGCGTTGTGTTGGGGAAGAAAGTTGGAAATACTGGAGCAGTTGCTGCTATTCAGTTATCGACGGAGCATAATGCAAACCTTGAGGCCATCAGGCATGAACTTAAGGAATTACATCCAAATGATCCCCAGATTGTTGTCCTTAGACATGGTGTCTGGAGAGTGAAGGGGATTATTCAGGTTAGTTCCATTTTTCAATTAATATTTAAAGGTAGAAATAAGTAACTTGTAAGTAGTTGTTTAAGTATTTCTTTAAACTTGCAAGTAACTTATAAGGATTTAAAATAGTTAAAATTACTGAAAAAAACCTTAGTGGGTTAGTGGGAGTGATATATGAAAGTTATAACCATGAGTATTTTGATCATTTGGGAAAAAATACTAACTTTTGTATAAGTGCCTGATAGGTTAAAGTTAAAGTTTTATGAAACATTCACTTTTTTATAAGTTAAAAACACGTTATAATCTGTTTTGACGAACTCAGAAGTTAGAGAAACATGCTCAATTGTCCAATTGAAGCAATTGTACAAGTTTTCTTGCTTGTCTTCTAGCTTAAATATTGATTCCGTTTCACCCTTTTTTTTTCCCTATGAGATTAGACAACTTCTGCAATGATTGATTACATTGCATGGTTTCTAATTGCATCATTCATGATTTACATTCTATTACAACAAGATGATTTATGACCTGAACTTCATTGTTGTGTTTTCTGCAGGTTTCTAGATCTATAGGCGACGTATATATGAAACATGCGCAGTATAATAAGGAACCAATTAATGCAAAATTCAGACTCCCTGAACCGATGGACATGCCTTTCTTGAGTGCCAATCCCACTATTATTTCTCACACTCTTCAACAAAATGATTCTTTCCTTATATTTGCATCTGATGGTCTTTGGGAACACTTGACTAATGAAAAAGCTGTGGATATTGTCCAAAGTCATCCCCGAGCAGTAAGATTTTGTTCTCTATTTCATTTTCTCCATTTCTTTTGACTTACATCTTTTCTTTAGTTGCTATATGCCTAAATTCTCTGGCTATTCTAGAAGTATTTGTAGTTTTTTCACTCGTAAGTTGTAAGTCTCAAATTCTGTGATTTCGAACCTCTTCAGTAACAATTTTATAATTTCCTCTTTCTTTAATGCAGGGAAGTGCTAAGAGGCTCATCAAGGCTGCCCTACAAGAAGCAGCAAGAAAAAGGGAGATGCGATATTCCGATCTTCGCAAGATTGACAAGAAAGTCCGGCGCCATTTCCACGATGATATAACTGTTATTGTTTTATTCTTAAACCATGATCTTATTATATCCCGAGGAACTGTGCAAGATCCTCCTCTTTCCATCCGAAGTGCTCTTGAACACTGATTATTGTCTGATTTTATTGCAAAATATTTCTGCAAATTTCCCATATGGATATAGAGCTCAATATGGTCGAAGAAACTGCGATTGTACTATTACTATTGATTCTGAGTTCCACTTTTTATCTTCAGAGGCTTCAAACTTGTAAAATGTTTGTTAGAAGAAAATTGGTTAAATTGTTTTAATATGTATGTATACTATGATGATATATATAACTGCATTTCATCTTGCAGTTTTGTTAGTTGCCTTTCAGGTTTACATTATCCATACTATACACGCAATATCAGAAAGGAATTTTTTTTTTTATTTGGCCTAGCCTTGTGAAAACCATTAAATTAGGGTGGTTTTAGACTAGATTTTGATTATGCCGAAAAGCCAAAAACTATTCGGTACCTTCAGTTTTTTAGGAATGATTTTTGTGATTGTTTGAGTTTTTCAGTGACAAAAATGGTTGTTGTCCAGCGATATTTAATGAAAAAACAAACACGGGACAAAATAATGTAAAAGAATTAAAACGTGAGCACAAAATGGATTATTATGTAAATATGGAAATAAAATACCTCATTTTTTTGGAAAATACTATAAGGGTGATTGTATTTGTTTATTGATTTTATTTATTCTATTTGAGAAGAAGGGTAGAAAATGAGGGAATAATCCTTGTGAATGGATAAAATGTTTGATGGTAGCACTTTATCGATTAGTAGGTCGATCCGGTGCGAGTAGAATTAGGCATAGCCTAATGGGCTAGGGACACATGTGGTTTCTTCCAAAAAAATAAAACTAATATTTCCTAGAAGAAACAACCGATGCAATTAGACGAGCCAATGACGGATAATGTCCAATAACATTTTTCCTCTTGTATTTTAGTGATTTTATATTTTTGGCCCCTCGTTGTACTGATGGTTTTAAAAGGCCCTTATACTATGAAAAACAGCAACATTCACACTCTCCATGAGAAAATTGAGAGTGTGCCACAAACTAACGATTTGACATGTGATGGCTATTGGAGCAATTTCATAACTAGCAGAACGACGTCCTTTTGAGCTAGGGCACGTCGTTTTGGGCAATGATAAAATTGAAATATGCATTTGCATCCTTTTATAAAGCTCAAGGACTATGGTGTAATTGTGCCTCACTTTCTTTTGTGAGCAAAAAAGACCACCGCTCGATATTACCATTTTTCGTCTATTACTCCTTTGTCCCATTACAATCAATGCAAATGGGGTAGTGTGTTTGATTCGTCTTGACGAGCTCAATCGATTGGTGGTTGTGTTTCGGGCGTTTGTGCATAATAGCAGCGATGGCGCCGATGAGAAGAAGTTGTGCGATAGAGAAAGGGGTAAAAAACTATCGGTCTTAATTTCTTTGATTTCTCCTTCGTCTGGAGACAATCAACTGCATGGGTATGTGTTTAATTTGTCTTGACGAGCTCTATTGATTGGCGGTGGTGTTTTGACCTATTGTGAATGGCAGCAGTGTCGGCGGCGGAAGGAAGAAGCTGCATGATAGAGAGACGACATAAATCATTGATTTGAATTTCTTTAATTTTTCCTTCGTCTGACGACAATAAAATGCAATTAGGTATGTGTTTGATTCGTCTTGTTAAGCTTTATCGAATGGTAGTGGTGTTTTGACCTATTGTGAACAGTAGCAGTTGGCGGTAGAAGGAAGAAGATGTGAGAGAGAGAGAGAGAAGAGGGGAGAAGAGAGGTTTTTTTTGCAAAACTTTATTGTAGTCCCTCATATTTTAGATAGTCTCAAAAGACCCACAAAAAATATTTTTTTATGAACTTGTCTCAACAATCATTTTTATCCCTTGCTTCACAAAATGACATCGTTTTGGTAAATGTTAGAGTCCAATCATCTTATCGCGCGCTCACCGTGAGTTTGTAGCACACCCTTCCGTTTTTTCATGATCGGATGGTGCAAGTGTAACCATTTTTTTTTTTTTATAGTAGGAGGACATTTTAAGACTATTAGTACATTGAGGAGCAAAAGTCCAAAATCATTAAAGTCCAGGGGAAAAAAATTATTGGCCACTGATAAGAGATCGTAAATTCTTCGAAATCTTAGGGGTATATTTAGGAACTTTTAAATTCATGTACAGTAACGGAGTTTCGATACACTGACCTAGCCTAGCTAGCAGAGGAACATATACTGTTAACGACTCAGGAGAAGCAATCGATGAATCATTTTCATTTTTTCTTCAAATTAAACCTTCTCTAATTATGGCAAGAGATTCAAATTCGAGCTTCTCATTTTTAGATTATTGTTCTTTTACTTCCATTTTTATACTCAGTCTACTCGTGATTTGCTCCGAGACAGCTCCTCAAGCTTTCCGGCGTGACCCTGGACATCCTCAGTGGCACCACGGTGCATTTCATGATGTCAGAGACAGCGTCCGATCCGACGTCCGCCGCATGCTTCATACTCGTGCTGAGGTAAATTCATTGAAAACTAGATCATTTAGCCGATTATGATTATGATATATCTTAAATTAACTCAATCGAATTGGACTTTTCTTTTGTAGGTTCCGTTTCAGGTTCCGCTGGAGGTGAATGTGGTGCTTATTGGATTTAATGGCGATGGAGGATATAGATACTCCTTAGATACGCACAAATTGGAAGAGTTTTTGAGAACTAGCTTTCCTTCTCATCGACCTTCTTGCCTAGAAACCGGAGAGCCTCTCGATATTGAGCATCACGTTGTCTATAATGCATTTCCTGTAAGTGATCTCTTCAATCTACAAATTTGAACTTTAAATTAAGGTATCATTTGGTTCAATTTGTTAAACTATCTGAGAAGTACACTTCGTAGCATGTAGGAAGTATATTGTTTTTAAGGTTTTTGGTAGTCAAATCAACTAACTTCCTGCTTTGAATAGTAAGTTCTTATATTTTGTTGTAACAGGCTGGGCAGCCGGAATTGATTGCGGTTGAGAAGGCACTGAAGGATGCTATGGTTCCTGCTGGGACTGCAAGGGAGGTGAGTGGCATGGCAATGGCATTTTGTTTATTAGTTAAGATGTGTTAGAGGTTTGGAACTGAGTTTCTAAATTTCAATCTTGCAGACAGATTTTGGAAGGGAGGTGCCTCTGTTTGAGGTGGAGGCCACAGTTGTAGAGCCTATGTTTCACAAATTGTATTCTTACATATTTGACATGGATGGTACTATGGGGTACCATGAGAATGATAGACCTGTTCCTAATGCAATTTTTATTGTTAATTTTGATAAGGTATGTTTAATAATCTAGTGATCAGCAATTCACGCTCTTTGAAAAGACAATGAAGTTCACTTATTTTTCATTTTTTCTTTAATTTATTTTGAAGAGAAATAAATGTTTGGGTGTTATCCATATCAATCAATGCCTTTGATCCATTTTGTAGGTAAGAATGGATCCTAGAAATAAGGAAATTGACCTTGATAGCTTAATGTATGGGAGAATTACCCAGTTAACCAATGAAGACATGGTTAAACAAGAGGGAGACTACATTTATCGTTATAGATACAACGGAGGAGGGGCAACTCAAGTTTGGTTGAGCTCGGATAGGTATGGATATGATTATTGTATTTATGTGTTCATACTGTGTGTTCATACTCTATGTGCATACAATATAAAATCAAATGAAAGATGATTCTGATGAGCTTGTTTTTAAGTTTGGATTTGGTGGTGCTGGATTTGTTTACCAAATGAAGCATTGATGCCACCTTCTAGCATGCATTAGAGCTTACTGCCAAGCATAGTGACCATATCAGTTTATACAGTTATAGTAACTCTTCCAATCACTAAAAAGAATGATTAATATTGATCTCTGTAAGCTGAAAGTTGCAGAGACAAAACCTAAAATTCCATTTTTTTTTTGTTATTGTGAGTTCCTACTTTCAGTGAAGATGGGCACCATCATGAATTATCGATGGAAAATTTTCCTGGAGTTCTCATTCCAATAGTGGCCCACTTGTCCATTTAATACTTTGAATTAGGTTCACATACTTTTGTGAGTTTGATTTACTGCACACTCTTTGTGGGAAAATGATAATCTGGTACCTAAAATAGCCTTGCTTCCCTCTTCTCCCTTCTCTTCTCCTGACTCTATTGTTTTTCTATGATTTTTCAGATTTGTTGTGATCGATCTTTCAGCAGGCCCTTGCACTTACGGAAAGATCGAAACTGAAGAAGGAAGTGTCAGCTCTAGAACATTGCCTCGGATACGAAACATGATGTTCCCTAGAGGTGTTGGTGCAGTTAGTGAACATGTGTCTCCTGATATTTTTGCTGGACAACTTTCCACTCTGATAGCTACTACTGTTGAGCATCTTATAGCTCCAGATGTCAGGTACTTATATGATGTGCTTGATTGTTTGTATATTTTGTATCATTTGCAGCTGTTGACTTGTACCACTATGCTGTTTTAGGTTTGAGATAGTTGACCTTGCAACTAGGCTGCTGATTCCTATCATTGTGCTTCAGAACCATAATAGATATAATATTATGGAGAAGGGTCATAATTACAGCTTACACATTGAAGAAATTGAATCAGAGGTGAGCTATTTTACATGTAACAATAAAATGTGAATCTATAGTTCAGAGCCTCTAGGTCGCTTGACAATGCAGGATTTACATCTCTTACAAAATTCACAGGGTCCATTCATTAAGTTGTTTTGCCTTCTGATTTTTCCCATTTCTATATTTTTCTGTTTACAGGTGAAGAAAATGGTACATGATGGTCAGGAAGTTGTCATTGTAGGTGGTTCACACTCGTTACATCGTCATGAGAAATTGGCTATTGCTGTTTCAAAAGCAATGCGGGGGCATTCCTTGCAAGAAACTAAAAAGGATGGGCGCTTCCATGTCCATACCAAGACATATCTAGATGGTGCTATGCTCAAAGAGGTTAGACTTTTTTAAATGCTATATTGTTGTTCAATTACTATGTACCATGATGCAACTTTCCGTTGATGTCAGAATCAATTGTTGCAAATTACTGTTTGACTACAGAAGTATGCTAAAGAAATGAGGTATTCATGGCCTCCTCATGGGTATTTGTTGTATGTAAGGGGCGCAAATAAGTTATTATGTGCTGCATAAACAATGCCTAAGTAGTTTGGTTGTTTACTTTGCTTTCAAAAGCAACGTGAGGTTATTATTCTTAGATTGACTTCTTCTGAAGTCTTTTCAGTTCTATCCTTGTTGGACCATAAATATGTCTTGACCTGCTTATTTTTTATTTTCCTTTTACTCTATCTCATTCAGAAGATTCAAAATATTTCATTTTGAAGACTTATTATCCAATGAAGGTTTGTGCGCTCAACTGCCCCTAATTTACCGGTCACAAATTGCTTATTACAGGAAATGGAGCGGTCTGCAGATGTGCTTGCTGCTGGTTTGGTTGAGCTGGCTGACCCATCTCTTTCAAATAAATTCTTTCTCCGCCAGGTCTGTTTCAGTTATGCTTATATGTTATTACTGTGGGTTAGATGACAATATAGTGGAATGTCGTACTCTAAGCACTGTCATTTAGTAATTCTGTTCAGTATATGATCCAGTTCTTTTCCCCTTAATTATAGCATCCATATTTGCTAATATGGATTGTGTTTCTCCCAGCACTGGATGGATGAATCTGATGGTTCAACTGATTCCGTTCTTAAGCATAAACCACTTTGGGCCAGTTATGATTCAAGAACTGACAAGGTAAAGAAGAAGAAGAACAAGAACAAGAAGAAAGATTGGAAGAAAAAGGGGAATCTGCACCGCACATATGGAACACGAGTTATTCCAGTGTGAGCATGCACCTGATCCTGCAATTCATTTTCTACACAAGTTGCATCATATGGTCACTAGCTGCTAAAATATTGTAGCTTAATACAACTAATTTTCCAACTTAAAATTCAGCAGATTACTGATATTTTTTACTGACACAAAGTTGATTTATGATTGTCATAATATATTTATCTTTTCTCTCAAATGTCTCAGTCAATTGTTAAGACAGTCATGACCCCACAATTAATTGTTGTACAATATTTTGAAGTTAGATAATTTTTAAGGTAACAGAGACTCTCTGGTCTGTTAATGCAGCTTTGTGCTATCTTTGGCTGATGTGGACCCAGACCTTATGATGGAGGAGGATGCCCTTGTTTGGACGAGCAACGATGTCATCATTGTGCTTGAGCATCAACAGGAAAAGATACCTTTGAGGTTAGTGCTGTGACTCAATGCTTGCTACTCAACTATTCTGTTGCTTTTCTCTTCAAATAGATTGCCATTTGACTTCTTAACGTGAATCCTCTTATCTGAAAAATGCATTTACTGTATCCACCATAGACAATTCTTATACCTGTCTATATCTTTTGACCTGAAATCCTTCATGTCACTATGAATTTTGATTTTGCTGTTACGTCTTTTAAAGTTTTAGGGTCTCAAAATCTGGATTTGCAAATGAAATCTACAAAACTTTGTTGAATTCATCCATTCCAAATATACCATAATTGCCTTCCATCTTATAGAGAACAGGAAAGTACCATGAGCTCTTTTTTCATTTTCCTACACGCCATTCAGTGTTTTTTTTTCCAAACAGTTATGTGTCAGAGACAGAAAGAAGGCTTGCCTTTCCATCACTAGCACAGCGACATATTTTGGCAGGGCTTGCTTCTGCTGTTGGTGGCTTGAGTGCACCATATGAGAAGGCATCTCATGTACACGAAAGACCAATAGTAAATTGGCTCTGGGCAGCTGGTTGTCACCCGTTTGGGCCATTCTCAAACACCTCTAAAATCAGTAAACTGCTGCAGGACGTTGCATTGGTAAGGCATATTTCATATTCAAATTTCTTATCCATCCTTCTTAAAAAAGAATATTCTCACCCCTTCTGACATCTTCTGTAATTATTTAATATAGTCAGATTTCATATACTAACTTTTCTCTGAAATCACTTGCATATTTCATTGGCAGAGGAACACAATATATGCCCGTGTAGATTCTGCACTTCATAGAATTCGTGAGACATCTGAGGTTGGTTTAATTAATTTATTATTAAATTTCCTTCTGATAATTGGTTGTACAAATTGATGCTTATGGAATTCCTTACACTCGACAGGCTGTCCAAGCTTTTGCCGCAGAATATCTGAAAACCCCTCTTGGTGAACCTGTGAAAGGCAAGAAAAACAAGACAACTACCGAACTATGGTTAGAAAAGTTCTACAAAAAAACCTCCAACTTACCTGAACCTTTTCCGCATGAATTAGTCGAGAGATTGGAGAGATACCTAGATGTAAGTAATTGTAGATTATGCTAACTGCCTTCTTTATTCACACCTAATAAAAGATCTTAAGCCTTAGTTATCTATTCAATGAAATGACAGGGACTTGAGGAACAGCTCGTAGATCTCTCTTCTTTGTTATACGATCACCGGTTACAAGATGCACATTTGAATAGTTCAGAAATTCTTCAGAGCTCGATATTTACTCAGCAGTAAGTTTTCCCTGTCGTTTCAATTGATTGATTTATATTGTATTACAGAATTCAATGGGTTTTTGGCATTGCTTGTGTTTTTCTTTTGACTAGGCATTTATAAAAAAGTGGCATTTTGCTGCATTTATAAAAACAACTTAAATCCCAAAAAAAAAGGCAAATGACTAGCTTTTAAGATAAGAAGTGCTTAAAAGGTGCTTTTAAGCAATGTTAAACACCCTCTTGATAAATTGATTTTAACTTAAATGATTTGAAATGCAGATATGTGGAGCACGTTTTGGCAAACGAAAGAGAGAAAATGAGATGCTGTGAAATTGAGTACAAATATCCAGCGCAGTCCTCGCAAACTTACGTCTATGGAGGGATCCTTCTTGCTGGTTTTATCGTATACTTTATTGTTATTTTCTTTTCCAATCCTGTCCGTTGATGATTAAATCTTTTTTTTTGAAGGGTAGTTGCTTGAATAGGAAAAGAAAATGCATATACATGAGAGGAAAAAAAAAAAAGACTCAATTTTTGTAGAATTTAGTACAACTTGCACATTATAAGTAACATTTACAGGAAACCATACATTAGATTGTATAATTTGATGGTTAACGAAATAAATTGTCCAATTTTGATAACCTATAAATAGGAACATTATTTATACTATATTGTGTCCAATTTCTGTAAATTGGGTGTTCTTTCGTTTCAATATGTGAACTTGACAATCTGCAAACTATTTGGTATGAATGCTCAAAGGTGTATAAGATTTAAATCACTGAAGATATAAATCGAAATTAAAAGTTCAAAATTGTAACAAAAAAAAGTAATTTTTATTCCAAATGTCTATGAATTTCAATTCATCAACATTTAAGTACAACTTGAATTCCAATTAACAATTACAAGATTTAAAGTACAGTTGCTCAAAAATTGCTATCGCTTGCAATTAGAAAATTATGCACAAATTTACAACTTTAATATCTGAAAAAGAATAAGAGAATCAAGTTCAAGTCTATATAGAACCAACCAACTTCAGAATCTCTTCTGCCGGTCTGTGTAACCTAAATAAAAAAGACAGTCTGAAGATGTAAATGTAAGCACCCTTAACCTGTATTTACTACAGAAGGTGCTTAAACCGTAACCTTTTGGTAAAGCGGCAATAATTTTACTGTTGTGCCAAGTCTCCTTTTCACTTGTGCAGTCTGATTCAGAATAAAACATTTCACTGGATAAAAAAAGTCAAATCAGAGAAAAATAACTTGAAATAAAATAAAATTAAATTAAATTTCTTAAAAACTTTGAATTCATTAGTATGTACTTGAATGAAAAGTTCATAAGACATATAAGTGTCACACTTCAATCTAAATTACAATTCGATGTCTTCAAAATTACGTCAATAACACTTGCAATTCAGCTTTTGCCTGCAAAAATAAACTATAATCCCTACTTGGTCCCAAAAAACAAAATCCCTACAATGTGGTAACAAATTTTGATTGTTTATTTAATGCTGGAATGTAATTGGAATTGTGAAAATGCTTTTCCATTTCATCCTCGCCCTTCTGCAATCCTCAACAAACCCACACAAAAATTGCCATTACGATTATCATCATCGACAGCCTTACATCCTCAAAACAGATCTAATCAATTTTTCTCCTAAAGAAAATTTGGTTAAGATCTGTGTTGAAAATGGAAAATTGCCACCAATATTGTGCTTCTCCTCTTTTCTAGAGAAAGACCTTTCATTTTTGGGAGTTTTCTAAGGATATCAGACATAGCTTTCTAGGCTGCAAATATGCATCAAAAAGCTAGTTGAGTTTTCAGCTAGCTCAGAGCCCAGTGCATGTTCATCATTTATACAACAAATTTACCATGTCTTTCATTAAATAAATTTACCAAATATAGCAAATTTTATAGATTATAAAGGGAATCCTCAGAGGTTATGCTTATAATTGTCATCAATTACTGTAATAAAATCAGGTCTCAAAGATTTCATGCCATCATAGGATCCCCAGAAAGAAATTCCAAAAACCCATTAAAAAAAACACACAAAATGTTGCAGAAAATAATTCACTACGCTTGTGGATTATCTTAAGCGGAGTGACTCAACATCTGCATAAAAATCTCAGCCTCTTTCAAGATTTATTAAAAATCAGATTTTGAAGAAACCCTAAAACAAAATGAAATCAGATTGAAGGGTCCTATAAGAGGCGTCCCTATTTTTGAATGTAAACGCAAGGAAATTTTATTTCAAGAAATGAAAAAAGATAGAACAAACGTATTTGGAAAACAGAATCTGAAGGTTTATATTTCGCTAGTTCTGAAGATGAAAATGCTGAGAATGAAGATTGGTGATGAGATATATATAGGAATTCAGAATTCTAATTAGGGTTTTAAAAGGGTTATACGATGAATTCTGTCAAATTACTAAAAAGTCCTCTTGCGTGAATATGTGATTGCATTGGGCCTATAAGCCCAAGTTGACAGTTCTTTGTTGAAACTATAGGGGGCTGTTGATTAAAGGAAATTGCCATCGGTGAAAATTGGAGATAGCATTACGTAATAATAGCTATTTACTTAATTTTTTAAAATGTTATACTATTTATTTTTTATAAAATATTTAAAAATATTATATATTACTATTCCTCATATTTTAATAAAATAAATATTTTTCAAATATCTTCTTTTTAGAGTTCAAGCCATTTCTCTAAAATAAAGGTTTCAAGAGGAGAGTAATGTTTCTAATGGCACATGACCAATCAGTCGAGACAATACTATAGGCCCATCAATTTGGGTCCCACAAATTGGGACTTGGTACAGCACCATTGCTTGCGCTCTAAGTGCCCAAACAAAAATGATAGAATGTTCATAGTAGTTTAATGCCAACAAAAATTTTATTAAAATATTTATAAACATTTCAATTCAGTTGTCTACATGTAGTTCTAAACACCCATTATAGAACTTGAGTTTTTCTTAGTCTGGTTCATAGCGATTATGGGCTATTTATAGTGGTGGTTAAACAGTGACATGTGAGCTGTCGGTGACTCGAGACGATGTGGGCTTGATGCTAGTGGTCGGTGGCCTGATTTTGTTGTGAGGTCGGTGGCCTATGAGAGGTCGGTAGCCTACAGATCTTACTTGTATATCCATATAAGTAATTTTAATAACGTTACACTAAATATTAGACATGAAGGAAAGCTGTGACATGCAACATAGAAATTTACACTAATTTTTGGACCTGGGAAATATGAGAGCCTGCAATGGGTTTTTCATAACTACAGTAATCTCTTGCTTCTCAGTTAAATCAACATCTTCTACTTCCACAGTTTTCCATTCGAAATTCCAAACCAAATTAGCCACAAAATATTCCAGATGAAGAATTGCTAAGGCATAGCCAGGACAGATTCTCCTTCCTGCTCCAAATGGCATCATTTTAATCTCTCTGCTTCCAGTTATGTCAAACACCTCTTCTTCTCCACCCATGAATCTTTCTGGTCTAAATGCCATGGGATCTTCCCAAACCTTCGGATCCAATCCTATTTCTACTGCCAAAAAATTTACAGTCCAATTTTTAGGCACTAAGTAGCCATCCAAAATCACATCTTCAGTCACTGCATGAGGCAGCAAGAAAGTTACTGGTGAGTGCCTTCTTAACCCTTCCAAAACTACAGCTTTTAAGTATGGCATCTTTTGCAGATCTTCTTCATCTATTTCTTTCTTTTCATTTCCAACAACTTGTTTAATTTCCGTAAACAGCTTCTGTTGAATTTGTGGGTACTTCACCAAATTCGCCATTATCCACTGTAAAGGAGATGCTGTAGATTCTGTGCCCGCATTAAGAAATTCATTGCATAAAGATACAGTTTCTTTCTCATTAAGGCTTCTTTTATCATCAGGAAGTTGCAGATCAAACAGAGTATCAACATAACACAACACATAATCGTTAGAATTATTTTTTCTGTCTTCATTTACCTTTTTTCTAGCTCTTATCAATGGAATTAAGACATCTTCTCTGTCCTTTATGAGCTGTAAGAACTCTGACCAACGTTTACGAAACAAAATCTTTGTCAAGCTTGGACAAAATTTGAATATATCAAATTTGCGAATACTCATAAGAAGGCCACGCTCTACTCGAGCAATTTCTTTAATTTGTTTCTCATCAAGTTTTTCTCCAAAACACATAAGCACCAAAAGACAGAAAATTGCGAATTGAAAATTATCCACAACACGAACAGGTAATTTTCCGAAATTTGACTGCGATTCCAATTTATTGAGGAGGATTTGCAAAACCCAGCTGCGAGCATGAGCGTATGATTTAACTCGAGACGGATGGAGGATCTCTGATGTAAGATTCCGGCGAAGTAAGCGCCAGGTCGGCCCGTAAGGTGACGAACTGATACTAGATTGATTACCAGAGGAAATTTTTCTAACAGCATCTGCCTTTGGCCTGTCGGCGAAAACGGCGCCGTTTTGTACCAAGGCTTTGTGCGCAAGAGAGCGGTCGGTGATGAAGATTGTAGGGCGAGAACCGATGTAGACAGTGAGAATAGGACCAAATTTTTGGCTGAGGGACCAAATCGTGGTCCTAAGTTTTGCGAAGCTATAACGAAGCCATAAAAAGCTACCGATGATAGGGGCTTTGACGGGGCCGGGCGGAAGAGTGTAATCGGAGGTGGACTTGTTTGAAGAAAATAAAATACCGACAATGGCTTTTAGAAGAGCAGCTATGGAGATTGTAACGGTCAACACAAACCAGGTTTCCATTCTAACAATGGTGGATACTTTAACGAAGTTGGAAGTTAATTGTGGAAGTAACAGATTTATATCTGCACAACCATATAAATATCAGTCAAAAATTTGAATATGCACAAGATATATATGACCAAAAAGTACTCCTATGACTGTTGAGTTTATATAAAAAATTGTTGACTTTTTATTATTTATTTTACTTTATATTTTAAAATTAATTATGTAATAATTTTTTTAATTTGTATGATATTTTATTATTAAAATAATATTTTATTAATAAATGTTTAATTTCAAATAGTAAAAAAATTTAATTTTCTATATATAAATTAAACGAAAAAATATTTATTATGATGGAATTAAAAGGTGGAAACTGAGGCTTTTTATTAATTTGTTCAATTAAATTTTATTTATTCTAAAGGAGAAGACTATTTTTATTGTCCATCTAAATAATGTATTAACGAAACCTGAATTCTTAGGTAGCAGGTGTGATTTCAACAATTTCATTATTTTTATTATTGTATAACATAAATTAATTTATTTTATTTAAATAATATATTTAAAATTAACGCATTTTTTGTATAAATGGAATTTATAATTCATGTATTTATTTATTAAATCCGTTGATTTTCAATTCTATTAATCCAAACAATGAGCAAAAATATTAAAGTGCAAACGATGGCCTAATAGTTAATGTGTAAAATCCAATCATCATCATTCTCATTCCCACGCATTGTATTTACGGTGAAAAAAGATGAGCTTTTTAACCAAATTACCTATTTTCTTTCAATAGGAAGAATTTTTTTTTCATCTCCTAACTTGATATCTAAAGGTTATAGTTGTATAAGTGTGACCCGTTCTTTTGCATAGCAACAATTAGTCTCTGGTCATTAGTATGAAATTGCTAACTAGGTTCTTGTACTACCAGACAATTCTTTGGACTTATTGCTGCATTACTTTTTGTTAGGGAATACACCGTTTGTCTATTTTATCTTGTATTCTTGTTCAATTGGAGCATACTTTGCTAGTTGTGCATAACTTCAGAAAACTAACAGAAACTTGGCTGAATCAATTGATATTTTCTGTTTGAAAAAATCAATTTGTATTTGAGTATCAGCTCGTCTATTAGTATGTGCAAGATAATCGACGACTGCACTGGACCTCCAAAAATTAAGGATCTAACAGTTAAAAATTTTTTCCGGAAAAAAAAAAAAAAACCAAAAAATGTATTGATGTTATCATATTATGTGTAACTGGTTTTCTTTTAAATTAAGGCATGAAATAAAAAGAATTTTTTTTATTATTATTTTTGTTCTTTTCATATATTTCTATTTTTTAATCTCGGAACATGGCTTCAAAATTTAACAAGAATTATGAACCAGTACTTCAATAACTCAAATTTGTGAATAATCTCCATTTCAACAAAAAAAAATAAAAAATCGTGAATAATCTCTATAATTTAGAATCTATTAAACAAGTCTGAAAACTTCATTCGTTTATCTTTTTAACTAATTCTAAACATAATATCCTCCATATGCATACATACATAAACGTCTAATTTTAATTTGTATTTTTTCCGCCTCCCTTCCAAAATAACAATCTTGTTTTAAATAAATAAATTTTGTTTTTACTATTACAAACAATAAAAAAGCATTACTAAAAATATAGATATCAAAACTAAAACATTTAAATTACTTAAAATTTTACGTTAATATCATCTATATGCATATAAATACTTTATGGATATCAAAACTAAAAAATTTAATTTAACATTTAAATTACTTAACATCTGGGGAGTGAGGGTAGGTGAAATGGTCAATAACAATAGCAAGAACGCAAGCAGACTAGATTCGAGGCTCCTCTGTAGCAAAAAAATGCCTCCTGTCTTTAGATGTGTGAGTAAAGGTGTGTAATGCATTTGTAAAAAAAAAAAAACTTAACATTTTAATGGAACTCTTATCATGGAACGAAGCGGAGGGAGTAGTTAAGGTTATATGGAAAAATAAGCAAGACTTGCCAATTTTTCCTTCTTTTCTTGGGAAAATTTGTGTTGACAAAGACTTTAGTACCCCTATAGATTCGAATATTGTAAAGACTACAAACTATTTTGCCATGGAAAATAAGTAGTAAAGTAATTTGGGACTCTTGCCTAATAGTACCATTTTTCTAAACTTCCCAATCATATTGAGTCAGTGGCATAGAATTAGCATAAGCATATGCCCATTTCACAAGTGGCCAAATTTAAAAGTAGAGACTAGTCAACATTGTTCCATCAAGTTGCCTATAGGAAAACAAATTTATGAACATTATTCTCCACTTCTTTTGGAATGAAAAAAGAACCCGGTTCCAAAAAAAATGTACCCGGTTCTAGTTTGAAGCAAAATTTACAGGAAATACATTTTTTCCCCTTTTTAAGTATTTGGGTGTGAGTAATTTAAATCCTAATTACTTATGACACTAAACCTCTAGATTAGGACAATCGGATCGCATTTTTGCCTAAAATTTGCTATTCAATTGCAATTTTTGCCTAAAAACATTGCAAAACCACAACAAATTTGCTGAATTCAGAAAATATATATATATTTTGGATTCAAAATGAGTTTAGATTGTTATAATAAATATAGATTTTGCTATTTTTGAAATTTTTTTCCCCGCTGAAATCGCTGGTTTAAACCGTAAACCGATCATAAAATTGTGATATAGTTGAAATAAATTGCAGTGTGACTTGCAGTTTACTTATCTTATAATGATTTGGTGCGGTCTGTTCACTCAAGAACAGTTTTTGATCAACCGTACCACTAGCTAAATTGGAAATGTGGTATCTAATTAGTAATTATCAGAAATCTATAAACAAGCAAAAATTTGAATCGTGTAAAGCAAATCTAAATTTAGAAGAAAAATAATAAAAAAATTGAAACCCACACAACCACACAAAACGTGAAAGAAATTAACGTCACCACATACGTAGGAAATTCTGACGTGGCAAAATTATGACAGGTTCTCACATGTATGTACAGCTTGTCAAACAAGTCACATGTCATTTTAACTGGATTGGGACCCACATTTCTTCTGCTTATAAATTCAAACAGAGTCCTCATTTCTCTCTTACCAATTCCAAGAAGCTCTGACTACACGAGTATTATACTTACCAATCAAACACTCCTATTTTTTTGTAACGAAGAAGGAAGGAAGGAGGAAAGTATGTGTCCGTCCGGTAAAACTTTAGCTTCTAACGGCCAAACGACGGCGAGGCTAGATTTCAGGACAGCATTCGAAGTTCTGGACGCGGACCGCGACGGAAAGATTAGCAGGGATGATTTACGGAGTTTTTACAATGGATTTGTAAGAAGTAGCGGCGGCGGCGGTGAAGACGCCGAAGACGTTATAGGATCGATGATGTTATTGGCGGATTTTAATAAAGATGGATTCGTAGAGTATGAGGAATTTGAAAGAGTTTTAAATGGAAATGATAATCATAATTATTATGAAAAGCAAAAGAAGAAGGAGAGTGGTGTAAATGGAGGAGGGGTTATGGAGGATGTGTTTAAGGTAATGGATAAAGACGGGGATGGAAAATTGAGCCATGAAGATCTGAAAAGTTACATGCAATGGGCTGGATTTGAAGCTAGTGATGAAGATATTCAAGCTATGATTAAATTGGGCAGTGGAGATGGAGATGAAAATGAAAAGGACTCGGTATCTTTTCATGATTTGCTTAGGATTTTGTCTCTTGATTTTTGAGTTGTCGAAAATGAAAATCTCTGGTTTTGTAATATAGTATTAAACAAATCAATAATTAGTTTAATAAATAATTTTGTCTTTGTTTGTTTCAATGTTTCTACAGACTGAATTTTACTATGGTTGTTTTTTCTTTTTCTAATTTTGTCTGCGTTCTGTTGTTTGTATTTTTGTGTTTGTTTACGAATATGTTCGTTGATACGTGAATGTTTCTACGTTAAAAGAAAAAGATTCGTTGATATGTGGCTTATAAACTTAAGCATTTTTTTTTTCTGACTTTTCATTGGGCCACGCTTTTCAGATTCTTTCCTTTTTTTTTACAACAAAAGCTATTTTGATTTCTATTAATGCAAATTAGAGTACATAAACAGCTTGATGAATCAAGTATAAGATACAAGATCATAACAAATTTATATATAAAATCTAAATCTAAACAATTTAACACGGAAGAAAAAAAATTGAAGCTCTGTTAAATCTGAAAATATGACCTTCAACTAATATTTTTAACTTCTCCTAAAATTAGCAGCACTCGTACAAATCCATTTACAAGACCTTGAGATACTAGTTGGAGGCCATCAAAAAAACAAGAATACCAAATTTTTAAACCTCCAAGACAGATTTACAAGCAAGAAAATAAAATTTTGAAGCATCTTGTAGATTCATTTTTGCACAATTAAAAAGGAAAAAACCCCAAGAAATCAGAAAAAAAAAAATACAAATATAAGCTAGAAAACAAAGAAAACCAACAGAAAGCAAAGGAAAAAAGGGGAAACAGAAGGCTGCTGCTGGCAAAACAGAAGGCCACTGCTGGTGTTTTGCCAGCAGCAGCCCAAGGAAAGGAAACGAAGGAAACTGGGAGCTTGGAGAAGAGAGAAGAAAGAGAGAGAGAGAATTTGAGATATTTACGCTTTTCAGATTCAATATTTTGGCTTTACCGAATTTTATGCTATCTTTTAGAAATAATAACTAACATAACTTGGTTTGCAATATAACATAAGAAATAAGATTCAAATAAATAATTTCAGACTTTTTTTCATTACATTTCACCCAAAACATGATTAAATGATCTTAATCATATAACAAAATTAGTATAAAATACAAGATTGTTGATGGATTGTTAGACCAAATCAATTTTCCCTTGCTCGAAAGGCTTCTTTATGAACTTGTAACATGCAAATGTAAGTAAATCTCTCTCCATTTCTGCAATTTCAGTACTGCCAAAAGAAAAGTCTTGATCAGTCAAGAAATAGAATGATCTAAAGGGAGAAGTTTACCATGCAAAGCCAACCAATTTGATTGCTGAGATGTTACCTGTACTCAGGTTCAAAGTCCATGCTGGAGAGATACTGCTTGGCTTTGCAAATAACAAATGTGTCCAGCCGCGGTGCCGGTACTGTAAAATTAAACAAATTACAGGAATTATAATCAAGTTACAGTCTTTTCTCCCCAAAATAAATTCATATGAAGTTAGAAATCCTTGAATTTAATGTCTTCATGTAATCTTCATCACAATGATGTAAAAAGGGCATTAATTAATACAAATGCAGTGTTGCATTAGAGGTAAAAGGTGGAAAGATGATCAAATTCAAATCACTAAACTGAAATTCAGTTCAAGAAATTTCAGAAATGCATCAGGAAAATAGACATGAAGCTTAACAAGCTCTGAAATTATTTCAAGCTCATTACAAGTGAAATTTAAACTTGACAAGTTCATTACAAGTGTTGGCTCTAAACCAACTGACCAATGTATGACAGAGCTATAGGGTGGAAATAATAATAAGAAAGCAGTTGTATTTGAGATGCTTCTTTCCTCATAAAAAATTGAATTTTCAAGATATGGATTCTGTTAGGAAGGAAATTTTAAAGATTAAAATATATTATATCTTTTCCAATTCCAGATCCTGATCCAACTCAAAGATAGTTTCAAAAAGCATAATATTCTTCCATAGTATTCAATTGCATTATAATATATGCATCACCTAAAAAATCCTAAAACACTAGCTTGCTGGAAATTTTTGCATAATAATAACAGAAGTGCAAAATCTCAATGAACGGCTTTCAACAATATCATAGACTAAACACCATTTAGTAGTGTGCATAGTAACAGGGAAACAGAAATTGAGTATTACATTCAAAGTACTCTCCTCATTAAAAGAATAAAAAGGATAAGCAGAACAAATCTGCGGTGAAATTATAGAAATGCATACATGAATACAATACCAAAGATCAAACAACTTCAAAACAATGGACCACGTTTAGATTCAATATTAAATACACATACTTCACATCATAACGACTAAAAACAATTGCATTGAAAGCTGAGTGAGAATATATTCATTACCCATGTCATCCTCTTCACTTGTAATGGATTGTTTAAGCACAGATTGATAATTATCCGGCAACTTGGACAGAACAGTTTCGTCAAGATGATATCCTAGATCATCGGTGCACCTATAATCAAACAATTAACTCGAAATAAGCTTGGATGAACCCAAAACACAACCCACTAACAGGAATAGATAAAATTAGCTAGCTTGCGCATTCACCTCCGTGCAAACATTTGTTCTTGCTTGGATAGCCGGTTAAGATATTCATCAGTTTTCAGAATGTGGAACAAGTACTCCTCAACCTGCAATAAAACTTGCTTAATATAAACAAACAGCTATAACTGATATTTAACGGCCAGAGTCTTTATCTAATATTCAACCGATTTCCAAAATAGAATATCAAAATTAATAATTTTTAGTCTAAAATCCAAAAAAAAAATCGTAATAGAACATCATGATTGATGATTATTTAGCTTAAATCCAACAGATATGCTGATAGAACTTGGAAACTGATGATTATAAAAAGCTTACATCCATCCCAAATTCTAATAAAAAACATCCAAATTAATAATTCTTTAGCTTAAATCCAACACAAAATTCTAATAGAATATCAAAATTAATATTTCTTTAGCTTAACAAACCAGCACACAATTGCTAATAGAACATCAAATTAATAATTATTAACTTAAAACCCAACATAAATCCTAGTAGAACTTCGAAATTAAAAAATCACCTTCTGGAGACGAACCCGGAGATATGATCTCAGAAGAAACTGGGTTCTATCCAAGTCCATCTGGTAAAGCGACACCGTTAAGGGATCTACACCATCTGTTTCAAAAATCTCCACATTTTGTTCCTGTAAAATGCAATAACACGACACTAAATACAACAATAATATAAATTTCTCCACGGAAAAATTCAATAAATTAATCAAATATGTGCATTTGTAAATAAGCAATACTGCTAATTCGATCTGCTCTTTGATTCTTTGAACCAAAGAAGTTTCATAAGGAAGAATCTCCGGAGCAGCTTTCTCATTACGCCAAGCTCTCTTCAACAACTCCACATCAGTAGTCGATATCAACGTCTCATAATCATCCATAACCGCCGCCGCACTCGTCGACTCCTCACCGCCTGAACCCGTAGCCATCGGAATCCGATCAGATTACTAGAAGCCGCCTGAAATTTCTGAGAGGGAAAATGAAAATCACAAGAATATTAACATAAATAGAAAGTGGCGCCAAAATGTAAAGGGCAAGAGGTGAAGCCAAAATGTAGTATTATAATGGACGGACAGATCACGAGTTTGTGCGTGAATCTAACACCGTTGGATTAATGGACCGCTTGATTAGAAAACGAACGGCCCTGATGTAAGGGGTTCGATTCACGCACAAACTAGAAATATGTCCCATCTCTAAAGGGAATCAATCAGGCAATCTGCAATTGTATGGGACGGAATTTTGGGGTTCTTATAGAAGGTGCGGAGGAGCAATGGATATAGCAAATCTTATGCAAACACCGACGTCGTATAGGAACGGGACAACTAGAAATGCGTGTAGAAAGTCGCATGGGTGGATACTGGAAATTGTGTTTATTTGATAAGCTGATCCCTAGAGTTGAATGTGCTTAATACATGCTGGCCATTGATTAGTTTTGACTGGAAATCCAACGGATTTTGGGTCGAGACTCGTAATTTGTAAAGGATCCGTCTACTATGCGGACCTTGAAGCTTTTTCAATTTTTTTTATTTTTAAATAAAATTATAAATTGTTTATATTTAATCTCGAGATCAATTTTAAAGGATTGCAATTTTCAGATTTGATTTTGTTTTAAAAATATCACATAAAATAAATAGAACGGTTGAGACTATTAAACTCAACGATTCTAAAATTTTCATATGATATTTTTAAAATAGAGTCAAATTTGTAAACTGCGACTCTCTAAAATTAATTTTAAAACTAAATATAAACAATTTATAATTTTAATTTTAAAAAAAAAGCCCATGCTTACATTGTAAATGATTCCATTATGTTATAATTAATGTTTTCATAATTGGACCGGGATAACATATTTGAATCATATAATACTAACCATCAAGCACAAAATTCTACACATCGAAAGAAGCTCCAATAAAAGATTAAAAAATAACAAAAACCTTATCTTTTATACAGACGGGTAAACAGAATAGAAACATACATAATCAAGCTCTGGTTAAACAAAATTAATTATGAAGGAAACATTTCTTATCTCAAATATTATATAAGCGACACACAAGTAATCCTCCAAACGCTTGAATGAATCCAAAATTCAATTTCCGTTTGATGATTAGAAAAGGAAACGGTAAAGATTATTTCACTTCCAAGAAAAGTGGGTAGGTCTAATGTCGGAGACGCTTCATTGAAAAAGTCGGCTCAGCTGGTGAAAGAGTTGCGATGGCTGGTTGTTTATGTTTGCTGAACTTGTCAACATGTCATGATACATACATCAGGAGGTGGTGTCAAAGTGGCTGGCTTTGGCTAGAACTCACGACAGCTGCACGACTTCAATTTTTTTATTGGTAAAGGAACGGAACAGCTTCGTAGAGCGATCAACAATGAAACAAAGAAGAAAAGAGGGGTGCGTTAGGTTTCATTTTAAAACCAAAACCTAAAATGACACAGTTTCATCAAAATGGGCTGATCTGGTCAGATCAATCCATTGTTAGTCTTATTTTTTGGGACAACTCATTATATGAATTGGAATGGTAATCGATTCTGATTAATCTGGTTGATTTTTAACAACAATGGTTATAATCCTTCATAACAAAAATATAGAAAGATCAAATGTTAGATAATTAATCACAAATTATAAATTATGGTTCAGGCGATAGTCGCTTTGTTTCAGAATTTCAAAATAAGTATTTTATTTACATTTTCTTTACCAGTAAAGAAAAACTAATCTTTTAGGGGGAAAAAAATAATTTTTTTTTTATCCATTAATTGTTCTAAGAGATTATCGCTTAAAATAGAACAAATAAAATACAAAATTTAGTAGATAAAAAAAAACTATTTTACCATTCATATTCAATATATGTTCTTATTATCTTCCTTAACGAACCCAATGGGGTTTTTTTTTTGAAAAAAAAAAAACAGTAGAGTTGTTAGATATATTTAGCTTTGCTTTACCATTCTCTAGATTTTCTATTTGACTACATACAAAATTACCAATGATTAGTACATACAAAATTACCCATGATTAGTTGCTTTTTAACTTGACTAAGGCAAATTCAAACCAATTTATCTAAATAATAATTACTTAAAATTTGATAATTAGAGTATATATTTACACTTAATAGTGTTCATTTCCTTTCATAAGTATCTTGACCATGTTTAATTTAGATGATTGCGATATTATAGTCAGCAACCATAATTTTAATTTGTGCCAATTATTTCACCCCTCTCACCAAGTTGGTTGTAAGAAATGTCATCCACCATGATAGTGGGTTCCATTTACTTGGGCTGATAAAAACTAAAGAGATACTCTTTTAATAATGTATTTTTCAAACCTAAAATTCATACTCGAAACAACTTGTGTGTATTGCTTGACTAGAGTATTACTACTATTAGATATGAAATTATACGTATAGAGCACTAAATAAAGGGAGTGGAAATGACATTAGAAAGGGTAGTGGGATCAAGGAAGATAATTATGGTTAAAATTGATAATTAATTCAATTAGTACTCTAAATATTCAATCTTGTAATAATTAATGAGGTTTTAACCATGGTGGAAAGGTGGGAAAAGGTCGTATTATTTGTTACCTTTATGTGAAATTTTTTGAGTTGACCATCAAATAATAGAGCCATGATAGATAGTTTGGTTATTGATAAAAGTATTGCATTGCATGGCATTTATAAAAATGAACGTTTTAAAGACTCATAATAATAGAACTATATTATGTGGTAGAGGGGAACTTTGTGGTTTGATTTACAGCCGACCACTTGGCTAAGCTCTGTGGCTTTTCGGCGGAAAATTTCTTTGAGAAATTTACGTCAAAATTGGCATCCGCATGAAAAAATTAATTCAAAACCTCCACTTATTATGAATTGCAACCGATTAATTGGCTGTTTTTTAATTAAACTGTTATTGGTTCGGTGTATGGTCAAAAGGTTTTCTTTTTGTATGAACTTTTGCATATGGGGATAATGACATTTTCGGTTGCTCAACTTTGGCAACTTTTCTGTTTTTTTTGTTGAACATTTTTTTTTAATCATTGCAGTTGGTGAACTCTTAAAAACTTCTGTTTTGGTCGCTGAGATCCTAAGTGGTGACGGAGCTCCGGCTAACCTGCCATGTGGGAGCTTCCACTTCCGAAAATTGATGACTCACGTTGGCAGCTTTGACCAAAATGAAGAAAAAAATTAACCCTTCTCTTTCCCTTCTCTGCTCCTCCATTTCTTCCATCTTTTCTAATTGTTGCACTGCGGTGGAGCTCCGGCTGATTGCTGCACTGCTTCAACCTGCAATCTTCATTTCCCCAAAAACTAGCCTGCGACGAAGCCAAGAAACTGAAGGATCGCAGAAATTTTTGGCATTAGACATTTTCCACACTCTTTTATTTGGTTATCTCAACTCATCAATTAGCAAATTGTTACAAAAACATTGGATTCTTCATAAAACGAACAGGCCAATCCTTAATTGTTCTTCTTCTGTATCTTCAAGAAAAAGAGAATATCATTTGATTTCCATCATCTAAAATTTGCTTATTTGGACCCAATTCAATCATCAGATCAGAAGCAACAATGCCAATCTTTTCATGACAATATGATCTACCCATTTCGGGATAAGGATCAGTTGTTTAGGATCAAAATCATTAATTTACATATCTGATTATTAGTGGGTCAACATTAAAATTTATTTAATCACCAATAATCCAAAAGAAACAACGCTACTACAAAACCAACTTTGCATAGCAAAGACAATAATAGAACATATACATTTGATTAAAGATCAGATTAACAAAGAAATTTTATTTCAACTAAAAAATTTCAAGAATTGTAACAGTCGAAAACTACCATTATAATCCAAAAACCCAAAGAAATGTTACAACTGGCCCCATTGGTGGAGGAGGAGACAACAATATCTGCTGCGGCGGCGGTGTCGGTGGTGGAGAGTGAGTAGACAGGAATTGGATTAGAATCAATTTTCTCAAGAAAAAGGCACATATTTTTCAAGAAAATAAAAACCTCCAACCCAAACAAAACTCTCTGTCCGATGCTTTCCAAGCACTAATTCCTTCTCTAACGTAGTACGATGAGGTCAAGCACTGTTAGTTGATAAACTTGAATTAACTATGTAGTGGATGAATCATTATTATTTAAGTATTACAATGTGTACTAGAATATGAAGAGTTTGTGATAAGCCACATTTAATGTTAGTAGTCAAATTTCTAAGTTCAATATTTAGAACTCAAGATTCATATCTTATGTATTTATAAATATTGTTTTGGTTAATGAAAATATAAACCAGTTTCCTATTCTTTTATAATTTTCAGCCTACCCTTTTTCTCCATTGTGCCAGTAAACTAGTATCGGAACCACCATTAAAAGAAGATGAAAGATGGAGGGATATTTCCTTTTCAATTTCCTAAACTCACCAAAGATAACTATTACAACAGGCGTATCAAAATGAAAGCCTTGTTAGGATTGCAAGATGCATGAAAAATTGATGAGAAAGATTATGAACAACCGAAAAATGAAGAAGTCATGGCACAAAATGACTGCAGCAAAGAAGGAAATACTTCAAAAAGCAAAGAAAAGAGATCAGCAAGCATTGGTGTTATTCATATGTGCTTGGACAAAACCATGTTCGAGTAAGTGTCTAAAGCCACAAGTACAAAACCAGCAGGGGCAATAATGAGGAATTTATTCAAAGGAGTTGAAAAGGTGATTAAAGTTCGCCATCAAACCTTCATAGCCGAGTTTGAGTCTCTTAACATGAAAAATTCAGAATCAATTTCAAACTATTTTTTTAAAGTCTTGGCTGTTATCAATCAATTGAAGAGATGTGGTGAGAAGATGGATAAGCGAATTCAAATTGCTTATCATTTGGATTAATACCGTTGTTGGTAAGAAAGTTCCACTATATAGTCTCTATTTGTGAACATTAATGATTAATTATTTTGCAAGCATAACCAATTAATTATTTTTAATTTATCTTTTATATGTCTAGTATATCTCGAAGAAACAACCCCTGAATCAACCATTCTAAATACGTTCTTTACAAGACGGAGGCCAAAAACTGCACCGCGATACAAAAAATTTATAAAACGGAGGTCTTCTTAATTAGCTAATTCTTTACAAAATCTATAATATCATTACCTTGGCATTAGCCCAAACTTGCATAAGTACAACAATCCATTTGATCAAGACGTTTGGAACAATAAGCAGTCCCAATTTATTACAAGTTACTAACACTATATTCTATATACGTATATATGTATATATTTTCACATCATATCATAATTAGCTTCATTTTCATACACTTAATTAAGAACTGACGCAGGTTTATAATAATGATCTTGTGTGAAATAATGATGGGTTTCATCCGAATTGTCAACTTTCCGACCATGAGCCTGGTTCACTTCCTCATTACTGTTTTCTTCTGTACTTTCACCTGTCTTGCTTGTT
Source organism: Croton laevigatus (assembly GCA_949640765.1). Classification (NCBI taxonomy): domain Eukaryota; kingdom Viridiplantae; phylum Streptophyta; class Magnoliopsida; order Malpighiales; family Euphorbiaceae; genus Croton; species Croton laevigatus. Next base: position 13,818 of record CATIWJ010000695.1, on the reverse strand, counting down.
TCTTTGTTAAAAATGGTGTTCTTGGCTTCATGATCAGTTGCACCAGCATCACCTTTTCTGCCAAACGACGTCGTTTGGGTCAACAGATGGCGATTATTGCTTGCTAAGTTTGTTGCATCAGCTTTTAGAGTTGCCAGAATCAGCATGTAAACAACAAGAATAAAAACTGGAAGGAAAATCTTCATCGCGATTCGATTTAGTAGTTTCCGGAATTGAAATTACCTGTAAACAAGTGATTAATTAATTCATTAACTAAACATACGATAAATATGGACATTAGGGACTAGTTTAAAGGGAATTAAAGCTAATTATTTTAAGGATTTGCATATACCTTATAACTTAATTGTTATATGAGACATGAATGGGTTTATAGGGTTATTATATAGGCAAATATTTGAACTGTTGAAGGATAATTTATTGGGGTTTGAGCTAGAGAACTACTACTGCTGGTAATTAAAGATGAATTATGCATATAAGCACTAAAAGAAGAGAGTGGATATGGCATTAATGGCCACCAAGGCAGATAATTATGATTAAATTGATAATTAATCCCATTAGTACTCATAATCTTCAATTTGTAATAATTAGCAAGAGATCATATAACTGCCATTTTAGGGGTGGACTGTAGTGAACTAGTGAATACTATGAGGAATGATCCCTGTAGTTAGTTCTAATTACATGAAATCGTTTTGTTACAAGGAATGCTAGCGATAATAGATTGATGGTTAGACAATCACTTCTGTATTTGCTATCCAATCGTGAAAAATGGAAATTGCTTCGTCTTATGAGGAAAGATTCTTGAATGCCTCACTCGAAATTCATATGCTAACGCTACTAATGGTTACTTTTGAAGATGCCTCTAGTTAACATTCGTCTTTTTTTTACTTGCAATAATCTTTTAATACCAATATTTCAGTATTTGCATATAGAATTTTTCCTTTTTTAATCGAGTTGACTGACAAATTAACGAGATTACATGGGTTAATAGTGAAAGTTAAAAGTAAATATAAAAAATTGCAACCATGAAGGATTCGTTATTGACAAAAGTATTGCATGGTCAAAAATTATATCTATTGTGATCGTTTTAAACACTCGTATTGTTGGTGCTGCAGGTAACAGTATCTGGGTTCAAGTTCTGCAATTTTTATGAATTTTAGGATTTAATCATGTGTTTTTCGGTTATCAAATTACTAACATCGAACTAATCCGGATCCAAACTGAACAAGAGCACTAAGAACAACATAAAAATTTTCTACAATTCGCAATTAAATTATGATTCCATCTTATATCAAGGGGATAATTAACCATAACAAAACGAATACTTTCTCATTTAGCTTCAAAAATTAAACCAGACTTCCGTCTTATTAAATCAAACATAGCACATATTTACATGTTCATGTGGAAACCTCAAATTTTCGGGCTACCGGCCGCTAGTTTCCCACGTTATTATAACCTACACACACTATATATTTACATAAGCTTCATTAATTCTTTTATCTCAGTTTTTAATTAAATTAAAATTTATAATTACACGATCCTGGAGCATGATGTTGGTATAATTGCCAAGGGAAGGATTCTTAGAGTTCTGCACTAATATATAATTATCAGTGCTTTTAATTAGTTTGGAGGTTTATAATCTGTTCCAAATCTGTGGTGAGTCTCATCGTGGCTATCATTTTCCCGGCCGTGACTCTGGTTCATTTCCCGATCACCACCACCCTCGTCGCCGCTAGTTTCAGCTTGGTTGCTTGCTTGTTTGTCTGGACTGGACCCACTGCTGGTTTGATCAGCTGAAGGGTGTCTCTCTTGATCATCCATATATGTCGTTTGGCTCAAGAGATGTCGTTTCGTATCCATTTTTCTTGCGTCCGCTTGAAGGGTTGCCAACATCAAAACGAAAGTTACAACAATAAGAAACGGCAATAAGACCTTCATGATGGTGATTATGCAATATTTTCTTCATTAATTGATCAGAAACCTGTAAATAATTAATTAATTAACCAATTACAAAAAAAAATATTAGTTCTAATTACAATAATTATATATAATTAAGCAAATGTTTGTAATATTTTTATACCTGCAAACTTGCTGTGACCTTGATTATTGAGCTAGAGTCCAGATTTATAGAGGCAGATTAAAGATAAGAGTGGGACTAGTGGAATCAAACATATAGCACTTTTTTACCCAAGGAAAGTGGCTTCCAATAGGTTAATTATGATTAGAATTTTGATAATTAAACCCATTTGCATTCTATATAATTTCAATATATAATAATTATCAAGATCATCTTGAGATTATTTGATAGGATTTTATTATATCTTTTTTCACCTGCAATATATTTTTTAGTATTAAAAAGTGGGAGCGCAAGTGCATCTATTGTTACGTTATACAAAAATGTTAATCCCAAATTCCTTTAAAATAATATTAATCACAAAGAGTTGTTCAAATAGTATGGTAAACTTGAATTCGCTTGTAAGAGGTTAGGAATTCGATTCATGAAAAAAAAAATCACAATAATATAGCACAAGCACCAAATCTTTTGAGGCTGCAAGCCTTAGGGTTGGTTTGGTGGTAACCAACTCTACTGAGACCTTCTAAGTATTGGGTTCCACATGTATGTTGGTTCAATAAGCTCAAAAGTACGGAGCTCGATATTTAGTTTGATAAAGTCGAATTATGCAATTTTGCTAATTTTTTTTTAAAGTAATATTTCTATATTAAATCAAGTTCGTAAACATGTTTGATAAGTTAGAGTCATGAGTTTGTGTGTTATAATCAAGCTTGGCAATATTATGTGAGCTCTTAAGCCTAGAATATTTATTTTTCGAGCAAACTTTTATAAAGTTGAGTCTTGAATAGTTTGTATCATCGCAAGCAATTTGGCTTATGTATAACCCTACATTTGTTGTGTTTTTTATTTTCTAAAATGAAATTATGTATGTTTAAATTTAGCTATATGTTCATGAACATGTTTGTGAACACTTAAATGAAATAGTTCATGAGCTTAATAAGCAAGCTCAAACTCAGCTCATTTGTTAAACGAGATCGATTGTTAAGTCGAGCTCTGATTATTTAGCAATACGAATGAATACGAACTAGTACTTAGCCATTGGAGCTCTGAATTGTATTTTGATTCATTTGTAGCCCTATCTCCTACTCATAAACACTGTTCTAACGTCCAAACTCATGTTTGCAAGTCTTGTCGCCCTATGCCATTTAATGGGCTAGTTTGCTTCTAGGTGGTCAAAAGCTATAATTGAGAGTTAATGTCGGATATTTCTTTTTTCCCATTCTTTAGGAGAAAGGAAATTAATCCCCAATCAATCAATTGAAGTAACAAAAGTTTTTATCACAGATTGGTAACCTACAATGCCAATCTAAAACTGATGAGGTTGCTTCACAGCTTACCCAACATTCCCATAAGCCTTTTTTACTGTTGATACTTTTTGTTTTACAAAGATAATTAATCCATAAAACTACAACTTAGAAGAAGGTTTCTTTGCTCCACGACCAGCTATAAACTCCTGCATCTTCTTGAATTGCTCCTTTGTCATTCCATTATAGTAATCATGTGCCCTCTCCTAAACACCACCCAAAAACGCCAATTATTTACAAATTATTAACTTGATTAGTTCAAAATCCCAAAACCAAATCAAGATTAATTAACTTTAATTACTAATTAATTACCTTTTCTAAAGCAAGAGCATGACCCAAGTCCAGCTTCAACCCATCATTAATTACAGCTTTATATCGCAAAACCAAATCTTGATTATTTCTTATAATAGCCTCTGCAATTTCATGGCATTTTTTAAGTAATTCACTTCCTTCAACCACATAATTAACCAATCCCCATTTCTCCGCCTGATCGGCGGTTATTGGCGCAGCGGTCATCGATGCTTCTCGCGCTCTTCCGGCTCCTATAATCCGTGGAAGCTTCTGAGATAATCCCCATGAAGGAAATATCCCAAACCTGCAACCAAAAACCCGAATTCGGATTCAAAAATCCAATATCAAATTGGAAAATTTCGTAATTTCGTCGAAATAATATGTAATAAGCTAAAGTAATTTCAAACCTCGAATGGGTATCCATAAATTTCGCCCCTTTTGAAGCTACCAAAATATCGCAAGCTAGAGCAATTTCAAACCCAGCTGTAACCGCAAACCCGTTTATCGCTCCGATTATAGGCTTTTTGCACCGTTCCATCTGTGCTACCGGGTCAGATTCCAAATCCTTTACATCCCCTTTAAAGACATCTTCTGCAGCTGTTAGATCGACGCCGGAGCAGAAAGCCCTACCAGATCCGGTTAAAATGATTACCTGCACCGAGTCGTCTAAACCCAGAGCTTTGATCTCGTGAGCCAAACGGGTAATCATGGATTTGGTCAATGAATTGAGAGATTTGGGACGGTTGATTGTGATGGTAGCGATGCCACTTGGATCGCGGGATACAAGGATGAGGTTATCGGGTTCGGGTCGATTCATTGTTGATTTGGGTTATTGTGAAGCAGGAAGCTGAACGTTTTGATGTAGTAGGTTGGTTTCTGGTTTTAATGGCTGTTTCTTATCGGTTTTGCATTAATCTGCGTGTTGGAGCTGATCTTATCGTTGTTGAACAGTGTTATGGTCTTACGTGAAAACCCAGACAATGAAACGTCACAACTCCATGTCGTTTTGTTGAATATTGAAATTTATAGCCCAAAACAAGCCACCTTTCCCTCTAAACCTTATAAGATTGGTTAATGTACAATTGGAGTCATTTTCAACTAACGCTTTATTAAGTTTGTGCTCATGTTCGTCATCTTTGAGTTATAGAACCAAATTGAATTTTCCTATTTTTATACAACTTACATTGAGCTACATCTGCGATATAATATTTCCGCGTTGAATTTCTGTTAATCAGTTTACGGCTCTAACTCCACTTTCGTTTGGTTATAAAAAATTTCAAGTTTTTTTTAGAATATAAAAAATTTCAGTTAGATTCAAAATCATTTTGATATACTCCATTCATAAAAAACTTAAGATATTACTTAATTTCTCTAATTAGAGAAAGTAGAATGTAATTATTTTATTTTTGGAAAATTTATAACATGTACTAACACCTCTAACACTGTAAATAAAAGAATTAATTAAGATAAACATTAAACAATTTATCAATCAATTAGATCAAACTGTAGCCAAATGACGAATATTGATTGGTGAAATGTCGTTTAAGTCACCATCTAATAGTCGTTTTGCTATAATAGCATTAGCAGCTTCAGAAGGATGGTATGGATCCCAAAAAACATACTTAGATCTATCTGGACAAACTTTAGAGGTCGGTCCACAAGGTATCAAACCACCAAATCTCCCAGCAGCATCACAACATGATGAATTTGCATTCTCAAAACCTATAGGAAATAAAAAATTACTTCTCTCATCAGGATTCATCCCAAAAATAATACGATCAAATCAGGCAATATTTGGTAAGTTGTAATGCAATGTTCTGATTTCCTAATATAATGTCTAGCAAGCTGTAACGCATTGTAATGCATTCCAAGGACATTATCTGTAATTGATCACCGTTACATTGCTTTAGAGCTTACCAAACATAATATTAGACGTAAGAACTCGTAATAGTTTTAGTATAGTTTCTAACCATATGATATGTAATTTTGCAATATGTCTTGTACAATGCTATAAACATCTGCATAAGTGAAAAACGATGCATTTAGGCTTGCACAAAGCTCTACAACCAAGCTTTTTAGCTCTGTGTTATATTGCTGGGTGATTTCATTTGGAAAAGCCACACAATTGTCTCCGGCTGATGGGTTTGTATCGCGCTCAAATGGTATGCATCCGATAGGCCCAACGTTGGCTATAACGATCTTTCGAGCTCCTAAATTGTAGAGTCTCTGCAAATTATGATAATATAAAAATCAGAAATTTGGACTACGAAATTAAGAGGGTGTTTGACATTGTATGTGATTCTCTCTTTTGACTTTAAAAGACTGAATTTTGCTGCTTTTATAATAACTTAAAATGCCCAAAAAACCCAACTAAACGGATAAAATGACTTATTTTTAAGTTAAAAATATTTAAAAAGTACTTTTAAGCAATGTCAAACGCCCTTTAAATTATAAAAAATAAAAACGAGAGTAAGTCTTGTAAAACGTTGTACAGTAAGCTGTAGTCTGAATCTTGAAATCATGCTTTGCACAAATGCTTCAGGTGGTACAGTTTTCTGTTCAGGAACTGAAAATACTGCCGTCAAGTAGTTATTGATGAAATCGTTGGAGCCAATTGCAACTGAAAATATAGATTTCTGGAAGAGATTTTGAGCTCCAAGATCACCAATTCTTGAAATTATATCTCGTCTTGTATTAGCAAAGTTATCAATTTGTGCATCCAAGTTGATTCTACCTCCCTATTATATATGCATAGTAAAAACTCAATAAGTAAAAACAAATCGTAAAAATTTACTAATAACGTGTCTTCCTCTCCCACTATCTTAATCAGAAGTCTCAAGTTTTGACCATGGTATAAAAATATGTATACTACACAAATTTGATCAGCCCAAATGCATTAAAATTCCAAAAATGGGTGCGAAAATGAGAAGAGAAAAAAAATATATAGAACTTACAAAAAGCTTGCCAGTTTGGTTGAGAATTCCACCAGCACCAGAAGCATAATTCACACCTCTCAAAATTACAGATCCTACTGTTGTAGGAGCCAAATAAGGAGGAGTGAAATCTATAAAACCAAGTTCTTGACCTATGATATCAACAATTGTTCTTCCATTGGTGAATCTTCCTGTTGGTTTTCCAAAATCAATCCCATTTGGTACATAATTAGCTTTAGAAAATGAAGCTATGTAGTTGTTGTTTCCAACATCAACTAAAGAATCACCAAATACAAAATTTGCAGGAACTTCTTCTTCTATTGCTATACATATCTTCAAGAAAATGAAGACGATGAAATTTTCAGAAAGAATTTTAATAATTCTTTTTCTATCCATTCAAGAATGTTATGTTAGCCACAATCTTGAGGATTTTCCCTTCTTTAATATATACAAGAATTGAACTTTTCAATAGAAAGAATGAAGCCAAGCAAAGAAAATAAAAAAAAAAGGGTATTAGTATTAATTTCTTCACTAGACCAACTAAAAATGCATGAATTACCATTTCTAGAATATGGAAATTCAATATTGAACAACCTTTAATAAATACCAATCTGAAAAAGCTCCTATTCCATACCCATTTTTGCGTTTAAAAAGGCTCAAAAAATGGGACAAAATAAGCATATATTGCTTGTACTTATAAATGGTGTAATGTGAAAAGATGACTTTGCAAAAGATATCAGTCCCAACGCAAAAAAAAAAAAGAAAAAAAAAAGGATATCCAAAAACAAAAATCAAGAATTCATGAACCCATACTTTTGATTCATAAATATTAATATACGGTTCAGAAATCAACTCCTCCATATCTTGCAATTTATTGCAGTCAATTGGTAGTGTATGTATATATATATATATATAACTGCCACATAAATGAATATGGACTGGCCTTTTATCTATTTGTGTCTAAAACCCAAGAATTCATAGGGAAGAATGACGTATTTATTGTATTGTTTAAGGGAATTTTACTTAAAAAATATTTATTTATCTATTTTGGATCTTATGTGTTGCTCTCAAGAATTAATTCAATGTACTATGAGCTGTAATATAATGTAATCACAATAAGATTGAGGTATGATGTACCAAATTCTACATAGTTTTCATGGGAATTCCAATTCCGAAAGATACCCAACTTGAAAGGCGGTGTAAGGGGTTGGAACATGCCACAAGAGGCCGAAACCTTCCCCGAATAAAGCATATTTTGCGAGTAAAATTCTATAGCGTAGATATTTGGCTCGCATGATAGAATTACTATGTTGGGATGTCAACTACATGTTCGGCTAGCCACCCCAAGTAGCTGTTTAGGATGTCATTCCCCATTTGAGCGGTTTTGGTCCCGAACATTGACGACATCTAGGGCTAGCCGCCCTAAGTAGCGGTCCAATCTGTTGGTTCCATTTGGGCGATTTGATTCCTGAACATAGTAGAATCGAAATACAGAACATTAGCTCGGAATGGCTAACCCTGCCTCGTGACTAGCAGCTCTAAGTAGCGGTCCAAGTTGTTGGTTCCATTTGGGTGGTTTGATTCCTAGACATAGTAGAGTCAACATTCGGAACCTTAGTTTGAAGTGGCTAACCCTCATGCCTGTAACTAAGATTATATCTAAAATTATTTTACTAATTCCAGTACTAATTATTAAAATAATTGATATTCCGAACCACTAAAAGAGGACCCGAAAGAAGTCGAACCACTTGGGATAAGAGTCGATAGGTGAGTTATGTGAGATTCCGGACCGAACCTGCACAAGAAAGAGCAAGATCGGGCGAAGCCCTTGGGCAACAACTCCGATGCTTAAGTTAGGATTTGCTTAGCTCAGAAAGGGATAATCAGAGAAAGTAATAAATGAGATACCTGGCACAATAATCGAGGTTTGGTATTTATAGGCAAGGATCTCCTGACATTCTGTCATAGTACGGGTTGACAATTCCTGACATTCCCTTAGTACTTTCGGTGGCTTTGTCGGTGTACGGTTCTGTGTTAGTTCTGACATCCAGTCCTAAGTCTGCTTTTGGCGCTTTCAAGACCGATGTCCTGGATGAAGGTTCTCCGGTGTCGGATAAGTCAGCATGGCAGTGTCGCCTTCGGACATCGGCTGATGGTCCGATGTCCTTATTTCCATTCGGCCTGGTGACCCACCGATCCTCGGACTGAACTATCTGGTCGTGGGGTTCGACCGGCCTATCCTCATGATTTAAAGGGGCGGTGTTATCAGTTAGATTGATATAAGTGGTGATTAATATAACTTGATTGAAACCTGAGTTCGATTCTTATCTTTTCTCCTCCCCTTAGATTAGAATACCTATGTAAAAAAAAAAAAAGGATTCATATAACTTGATTGTGATCAGTTTTTTGAGTTATATTAAATGAAAGTATAATCTAATTTAAATGAATTCTTTTATTATTTGTTGGTTAGGATAAGGTCTTTTTAGTTTTTAATGCAATTGGAGAATTAAATCATTCGTCGTACTTAGAGTTGTTTGCTAATTATGGGTTATTATTAGTTCATATTTTAATAATCTAATAATAAGGATAGATCGGTTGAATCGACTTTTTTTTTTTACTATGACTTGTCTGCAATTTTTAGTTAAATAGTTATCCTAGAGTTGATGATCAATCCAATAAACTTCACACAGCGGATTACCTTTGACTGAGTTTGTTTCCATTTGATTTCGAAATTTAGTTCATATTGATGTTTCATTTTCGTTTTTAGTTTTTAAGTTCCAAAATCCCCAATTTTTATTTTAGTTTTTTAGTATTCTGTTTCAGTTCTGATTAGCTTTGTGTAAGGTTAATTTCTTGGGTTCGACCCTTCTCATCCCATACAAATTTTTATTTAATTTGGAAGAGCAGTTTTATTTCTGGTGGTTTCACATAGTCCCAAAAATTAAAACATAACATTTAAAATTGCCGACAAATAGAACCTGACCCAACCTGTATATATTAGGCTATAAAACATTAATAAAAATAACACAAACTTCTAAGAATATTTGTTTGTTTTTGAAGAGTCACAGAAAATGGGCAGAGCAATAAGAATTGCAACGCATAATTTCCCTGAGTTTCTAAGCACTGCTCCTATACATACAGGCCCTGGCTAGTCCCTCGACCACACTAAACTTTACTACTAAATTAGCTGCAGATTCTGAAGTTCCTTATTCTGAAAAAAAAAAATTACCGGTAGTTAGAATGTAATTTTTTATTTAATAACTCAAAGTAAAAACACTTATATGTAGTCTTTTGAATTGAAGGGATCAATTTTTTTTGGGATATTTACAAAAAAGTCCCTATGTTTATGCCTTATCTACATTTTTATCCCTATTAATTTTTTTTGGGACATAAATCTCCCTGAATTTTAAATATTTTAGACAATTATATCCTTTTGTCTATTTTTTCAGTTAAAATAACAGTATGAGGACCAAAATGTAATTTTTACTGGACCCTTTGTAAAAACTCAGAAATTAAGGGACTGTTTTGAAAATTTTCTTTCTTCCACTCTCTACCTGACCCCGACGCCCTACCCACCACCCTCTCTGCACAGCCGCCGACACCGGATGAGGAGGTGCCTTCCACGAAGCTGTCGCCGGCGTAGCTCTAAAAACTTTGGCTGGCGACATATAGCTTTTTCCGATGATGGTGATTCGACAGAGAAGAAGAAGAAGAAAGGGACGAAGGATTTGGTGGAAGCATCCTCATAGAGCTACCTACACCACCACCACCATCGCCGCCGCCGTCGTCGTCATCGCCTCCTCCGATCACGATCTTTTTTCCCAGTGCCTCGATTTCGTAACCTTGTTTCCTGCAATCATCATCCTCTGCTGAAGAAAAAGCAAACCAAAGTTAAAATGAATCCAAGCATTTCATCAGAATAAAAAATGTTTGGATCTGATTAAGAGAAGAAATTCGAACCTAAAGAGTCTCTTTGGCGTCGTCGGCAGGAGCTCCTCCTTATCCGGCGTCGGCGGCTGTGCAGGGAGGGTGGTGGGTAGGGCGTCGCGGTCAGGTGGAGAGGTGGAAGAAAGAAAATTTTCAAAACGATCCCTTAATTTCTGAGTTTTTACAAAGGGTCCCGTAAAAATTACATTTTGGTCCCCATACTGTTATTTTAACTGAAAAATAGACAAAATGATATAATTGTCTAAAATATTTAAAATTTAGGGAGATTTATGTCCGAAAAAAAATTAATAGGGATAAAAATATAGATAAGGCATAAACATAGGGACTTTTTTTGTAAATATCCCATTTTTTTTCATACCTTTGAGGCTTTATAAATTTCTAGTATTTCTAGAGCGTGCATTTTGTTGTTGGGACTTTTTCAAATTGTCTTTGATTCGTTGAAGCATTGTGACAACATCGCATATGTCCATCCGATCCGTTGGTGATTCAACCGAACAAGAAACTCCAATTTCGAATAGAGAAATTAAACATTCCATCCTAAACTTTTCATCCATTTGGCCTCTTTCCTCAATAAGTGTTGGATCTACAATTGCACTTACTCCATTTGGTATTGCTGACACTACAAACTTGTGAAGATTCAAACTTTCTTTAAACATCTCATGTGTAGGTCTCTTCCCAGTAAATATCTCCAATAACAGAATACCATAACTATACATATCACCTTTTGTTGAAATCTCACTTCCCAAACCATATTCTGCAATTTTTAAGTTCATTATGTCAAATTGAAAACGAATATCATATTACTCACATCAAGCTAAAACTTCAGTAACACAATGAAGGGGAAAAAATTACCTGGAGGAGCATAACCAACAGTTCCTCGTAATCCAGCAGAACTTGATTGATTAGTAGAATTATTTTGGATATCATGCAAAAGGAATTTTGCCAGCCCAAAATCACCAATATGGGCAGCCATTTCATCATCGAGAAGAACATTGCTAGGCTTGAGGTCACAATGGATTATTGGAGTCCCAGAATAATGATGGAGATATTCAATTGCAAATGCAACATCAATTACAATATTGATTCTCTGAATTAGATTTAAATTCCTATCTCCCACTTGCTTGTGCAACCATTCCTCTATGTTCCCATTTACCATGAACTCATATACCAGTGCCTTGAAGTCATTTCCTTGATGGTCTATGCTTGAACATGCACTTAAAATTTTCAAGAGGTTTCGATGTTTGATATTCCTTAAGGCTTCACATTCTGCCATAAAACTCTTACCTGCACCGTGATATTGTAGATTAACCACCTTAACAGCTACCATTTGATTGGTGCCTTCAAGAATTCCTTTATAAACACATCCAAAACTGCCACTACCAATCAAATTAGTGGAGTTGAATCCCTCAGTTGCCTTGTGGAGATCATTATATGAAAACCTTGGAAGGTTTAGTAGGGAACTTTCAGAATTGGTTGATGCAAAACTTTGTCTTTTCTTTTTAAATCTCAAAAGAATTAAGGCTAAAGACAACATTGCAAACATTACTCCTGCTATGGTTGCAATAACTACCTTTAGCCTTCTTCTGTTGGACATATTGATGTGGCAAATAGGCAGCTGAAATTCAGGTATACCTCCACATAGCTTGTTATTTCCTTTAACTACAATAATGTTGGCATTTTTAAAGGCTCCATCAATTGGCATTGGGCCTTCAAAGTCATTAAAAGATAAGTTCAAAATGAGCAATGATCGAAAGCTAGCAAAAAAATTGGGGATTTGTCCTGAAAAATTGTTATGAGAAAAATCTATCACTTGAAGGCCTCTCAAGGAACTTAGTGAGAATGGAATTGACCCATGGAAATGATTCCCACTCATGTTTAGGTACTCTAAACTTGTGCAGCTTCCAAGACTTTTCGGTATCTCACGAGATAACATGTTATTAGAGATATCCAATATGCCTAAGACTTTTAGGTTACCTATTTCTGTTGGAAGGGAACCAGTGAAATAGTTGTTTGCGAAACCAACATAAATCGATAAGGATGGGAGGCCGAAAATTTCAGGAGGTAAGTTACCACTAAGATTGTTATTGGACAAATCCAGCAATTGCAAATATTTACAATTACCTAGAGACGAAGGAATGGAGCCTTGAAGGTTATTATTATTTAATGTAAGTTCACTAACCATTGTTAGGTTTCCAAAAGAGGATGGAATAATTCCAAAGAACTTGTTATTTTCAAAATTCATACGTCGTACTTTTTGGAACTTTCCAATACTTTGTGGAATCGTACCTGATAGTTTGTTATTAAACAAATATAGGATCTCCAAGTTTACTAGATTTCTTATAGAAGGTGGAATCTTTCCTGATATTTGATTTGAAAACGCAGCGAAATGTCGAAGTTTTGATGACAAGTTGCCGATGCACTCAGGTAAGGGCACTCCAAAGTTATTTTGGTTAAATTGTAAGGTTTGCAAAATGCTGGAATTTGTCAATGTGCAGAGAAATGTCAAATCATCACTAAAACTATTTGTATGAATACTAAGTACTCTAATAATATTTAGTCTCTCAAAAGAAGGCACTTTACCTGTGAGATAGTTTTGATTTAACTGAAGAAGGTATAAGTTGGAAGCGTTAGATATTGAATTAGGAATGAAACCAGTAAATTGATTCCCACTAATGCCAAAGAATTGAATATTTGGAAGACAGGAAAATAATTTCTGTGGAAGAAATCCTCCAATATTGTTGGATCCTATATCAAAAAATATTAAAGAAGAAAGATTGAGGATTGAATAAGGGAAGATGCCAGACAAGTTATTTCCATATGAACCAAACAATGTAAGATTTTTAAGTTTTCCGAATTCGTCAGGAAAACCTCCAGTCAAATGGTTAAAAGCAGCAGAAAAACTAACAAGAGAAGACAAATTTCCAAGAGAATAAGGAATAGTCCCTGTCAGATTGTTGTAATATATCGAAAGAACATGGAGATTTGAGAGGTACCCAAGCTCCATTGGAACTTGCCCTGACAGACTGTTCCATCCTAGTTTCAAAACAATAAGATTAGAACATTTAGAAATATTAGATGGGATTTCATTAGTTAGTGAATTATTGGTTAGGAATATTTGTTGCAGTCTTTGCAAACGGCCAATTTCAAGAGGAATTTTTTGGGTGAAGCTATTATTTTGAAGGTCTAGAACCTTAAGAAAGCTCAAATTACCAATATATGGAGATATGGTGCCTACAAGTTTTGAGGAAGTGAGGTTCAAGATTGTGACCCT
>CATIWJ010000619.1:0-10708 GCA_949640765.1 Croton laevigatus | reverse complement strand
ATTTGGTTGTTTTTGTATGTTATGCACGCATAATATTTACAATTCCAACATCTTAGAAACTGTGAAATCAGAAAATGAATATTTTGTTGTTCCAGGAATGCCTCAGCCTCACACTATTGAGTTGACAAAATCTCAACTTCCAGGACCAGATTCACCAGACTCTGAAAAGTTCCATAGACAAATTCTTGAAGCTGAGAAGGAAAGCAATGGATTTATAATAAATACATTTCAAGGAAAGCTGGTTTATTCTTCAAGAATTTGTTAAGGAATACAAGAAAGCAACTGCAAGAAGGGTTTGGTGTGTTGGCCCTGTTTCGCTATGTAACAAGGATGGGTTGGCCAAAATTTTTAGAGGCAATAAACCAGCAGTTGATGGGAATGAATGTTTGCAATGGCTTGATTCTTGGAGCTGTGGATCCATAGTTTATGCATGTCTTGGTAGCATTCCTAATTTAACAACATTACAATTGATAGAGCTGGGATTAGGATTAGAGGCATCTAAAAGGCCTTTCGTTTGGGTGACAAAAGGAGATTTCATATCAAAGGAAGTAAAGAAATGGGTATCAGATAGTGGGTTTAAAGAGAGAACAAAAGGAAGAAGCTTTTTCATATTCGGCTGGGCGCCACAAGTACTTATACTGTCACACCCTGAAATTGGAGGATTTGTGACACATTATGGATGGAATTCGATATCGGAAGCAATAGAGTCAGGTGTACCAATGGTTACATGGCCACTTTTTGCAGATCAATTCATGAATGAAAAGTTAGTTGTTCAAGTTTTGGAGATTGGTGTGAGTATTGGAGTAAATGGTCTAGAGAAGTTGTCACATCCCGTCTTCCCTTTAGATGATAAATCACAAGTCACCGTATATTAATGGTGTTCGGGTTAGGAGTTCCAGGTCCCGAGGTGTGGGAGCATCGGAGTTGACCTCAAGATTTGTGCTAGTGTCGGAAAGGCTTGAAGGTAACTTTTATGTCTAGTGTTTGAATGTCATATTATTGGGCCTTGAGAAAAGAAAATAAGTGAAGTTTTGGTTGTAATAGAGTTGGGCTCAAGAGTTAAGGAAGAAAGGAAAGAAAGTATGGACTTAAGCATGGGCCACGACCTATATATATATATATATATGTATATATATATATATATATATATATATATATATATATTCTTCATTTTATTCTTCCATCTTTACCTTATACACCTCCACCATTTCCATTTCTATCATCCTCATTAAGGCCGGCCCGTCTCATTCAAGATTTAGGAGGATTCTTCAAGTTCTATCTCTAAGAAATCATAAAAAAAAGGAGGTAAGAGTTAAAACTGCAGTTAGGGTTTCTTTCATTAAGTGAAGATGTCAAGGTATAAAGTAGTAAATGAAAGATCAAAGTAAGATTTAGATTTTATTTTTGGAAGTTTGATTAAGTTGATTTTGGATTTAAAGAGTCTTTATGTGCTATGTATTAATGAAATGGTTTGATACCAACATTTCCAAAAGTTAATGCTTAAAAACTTGGATTTTGTTTATGTCAAGTTTTATTGTCCAAATTCAACCCAATTTTTCTCTTTGAAAACGATTTTATTTGAGAAAGTCATAGAAGAAAATTTTTTATAGCCCTAGATGTTACCTTTACAATGCATTTTGAATCACCTCAATTGGATTTGTAAATCAAAAGTTATGGCCAAAATAGTCAGAGACGCGTAGGCTAGAAACTCTTCTGGAAACTTTACGTGTAGAGTGTACGAGAAAAACACCATATTGTTGTTGTCACACACACAAGACCAACACTAGAAGCATCCAGAATGCTTGTCTCAACTGTCTCAATCGCGACAAACACAGTAAGGTTCGTCTCGCTCTTGACTAGTATTGTCTCGCGCGCGACGAAGCCCAAAGACACTGTTTTTTATCCGAATTTATCATATTTGATTTTATCTAATGTTTAATGGTTTGAAATATCAAGAAAATCATTATATGATGTTAGTGACACATAAAAAATGGAAAGGTGAGACAAATAAACATATGTTAAGCTATGTGAATATGAAATGGAATAAAAATGAAACTGAAATGTTAAATGCTCATGGTGGCTTGAGTTAGAACCTAGTAATAAGGATACGATACATCGTAGGGTTAAAAACCGCGATAATATTAATGTGATGATCTATGACATAATTGATTAAAAGAGATAAAAGTATAGGCGTTATAGTCTATAAACGGCTATACGGGATACATGTGATATGAGAAATCGTATTGCCGTTATAGTCTATAAATTGCTATACGGAATATGAGTTATGAATGAATATATGTATAGTATAGTATCGGCGTTATAGTCTACAAATAGCTATATGAGATACGCATAGAACCCCAATTTTTATAGTCGAATTCTATCAAATGCCACTAGAGCAAAAAATGTTATCAGATGAGTTGTTAATTTTTTCTTGTAACGCATTTATTTTATTGAATTGTTTTCCTTAAATGTTTTACTATATTTTGTTTGAAAAGTTTTTCATAAACATTGTTTTCAACTTTGGTTAAAGCACCCACTAAGCAAAGTTTGCTCGCCGAGTTTACTTGTCTAAACTCGTAGGCTGAAGATTGGTAGAGGTAGACATTTTTGGCAGCCAGCCGCTCTCAGCACAGCCAACGCAAGCCTTTGGGTATAGCCTTTGCTTTTGTATTTAATAGGCATGGCATGTACATATACTTGTTAGGACAAGTATTTAGCAATGTAATTAATATTTTGTAAACTTAATATTAGAAGTATTGTAATAGTATATTATGTAACAGTCTTATTGGTTAACTAGTTATGGATATAATGATAAGGTACAGAGGTGTTTGTATATGTTGATTAAGGAGGTGGTTATAAGGGGATTATTTTAGACGTGTAGTTGGCGTGTAATACTAATTTATTATATGGATGAATTGTGTGATGTGTGTATGCCGGTGTACTTATATATAACGCTTCTTCTGAACTCATTCGTGGGCCTAGAATGGGTGTTACAGAAGTGGGAAAAGGAAGGCAAGTTTGGGCTGTTGGTGAAAAGAGAAGATGTTGTCAGAGCTTTAGACAAGTTAATGGCAGAAGGAGAAGAAAAGGAAGAGAGAAATAAAAGCATAAAAAAGTTAGCTGATATAGCAAACAAGGCAATAGAGGAAGGAGGTGATGAGAAATCCTCCTTAATTGGAGGAAAAGAAAATATCAGAAAAAGAAAATTTAAACTTAATAAGTTTGAGAAAGTGAAACACAGAGAGAGAGAAAATCCTTTTGAGAGATAAAACTAAGAGAGAGTTGAGGCACCATAGTTTGGTGAGATTATTATTGTATTCTGATTAATTTTTTCCTTAGTGAAATGTATAGAATTATTTTTGCCCATTTTATTTACACAAGACTGGAAAAAATTAAATTCTGGGACTACCATGTTTTGTATTGTCTATTTATTTTTTATCATCTTTCTCAACAAGTGGTATCAGAGCTTCGGTTCAAAAATTATATTCGTGTGTAATTTAAGATGGAGGAGTCATCATCATCATCATCAAATACAATGCACAAATTGACTGCATCTAATTACTCCATATAGAAGCCAAGAATGGAAGAAATCCTTTATTGCAAGGATTTGTATGAGCCCCTTCAATTGGTGGGACGAAAACCAGAAGGGAAGTCAGACGATGTATAGAGCATTTTGAATAGAAAAGCTCTTGGACGAATCAGACAATAGGTGGATCAAAGTGTGTTCCATCATGTGGTATAAGAGACAAATGCATATAAATTATGGACAAAATTGTCTTCTATGTACGAGTGGAAGACTGCTCAAAATAAAGCATCAGTTATCCGACTGTCGATAAACCTTAAGTACAAAGATGGCTGAAGTATTACAAAGTATCTTAGTGACTTTCAAGGTTTGATCAACCTGTTGACGGATATGAATATAGTGCTAGATAATGAGTTACAAGCACTAGTGTTACTCAGCTTATTACTTGATAGCTGGGATACATTAGTAGTATCTTTAAGAAATTCAGCTACGCAAAGTGTTCTTATATTGGACATAGTCAAAGATAGCATTTCAATGAAGAAGCAAGGAGGAAAGAATAAGGTGGAGTAGCTGAGTCAAAAACCCTCATCTCAAAGTATCATGGAAGGACTAGTAATAGAAAATTTCATAGGCAAGGCAGGCCACATGAAGAGAGAATGCAGACTATTTAAATAAGAGCAAGATAGAGGTAATGAAAATAGTGATGCCAGGCATGCAACTACAACTACATGGAAATGATGTAATTTCTTTTATGTGGTGATAGCTTTATTAACTTTTTCTCTCAAGATATATGCTGGATAATAGATTCAGGTATATTATTTCATGTCACCTTATAGAGGGACTTCTTACCATCTTATAGCATTGGAGATTTTGGTAATATTCGAATGGAAAATGACATTATCCAAGATCATAGGAAGATGAGATATTTCCTTTGAAATCAACACAAGTTGTCACTTGGTCCTCAAGGATGTGAGACGTGTTCCAGACATGTGTCTTAATTTAACCTCTACTGGATTACATGACGATAAAGGATACACCAATGTTTTTGCTGAAGGAAAATGGAAACTCAGCAAGAACTCTCTTATCATAGCATGAGAGAATAAGGACAACACATTTTACATGACACATACTAAAGTCAATATTGGGTATGTAAATGTTCTTGCAGAAGACTCAATCAATCTCTAGCATAGAAAGGCCTCCAAATTCTAACTAAAAGAGAGGCATTGACAGGGATAAAGCAAGGTATGACTTTAAAACCATGCACGCAATGCTTAACTGGAAGGCAGCATAGAGCTTCATTTCAACATGGTCATGCACAAAGAAAACCCAGTGTATTGGATGTTGTGTACTTTGATATTTGTGGTCCTATGACTGTTAATACTCTTGGTGGTGCAAGATATTTTGTTATCTTTATTGATGATCATTTCAGGAAGATATGGGCTTATGCACTTAGAACAAAAGATCAAGTATATGAAGTTTTCAAGCTATTTCATGCTAGCATTAAACGAGAGACTGGCAGAAACTTGTAGTGTATTCGCACTGATAATGGAGGAGAATATATGGGGATATTTCAAAATTATTGTAGAAGTAATGGAATCAGGCATGAATGATATGTTATGAAGACTCCACAATATAATGGCATAGCTGAAAGGATGAACAAAACAATTTTTGAAAGAATAAGAACAATGTTATCTCATGCCAAGCTACCTAAAAGTTTTTGGGGTGAAGCCCTTATGATTGTTGTTGATCTAATCAACATTTCTCCTTTAGCACCTTTAAATGGTGATGTTCCGAATAAGTTCTGGTCAGAAAAAGATGTTTCCTACAATCATTTGAAAGTTGTTGGTTGTAGAGCTTTTGTACATATTTCTAAAGATGAGAGAACAAAGTTTGATGTGAAATCAAAAGAATGTATCTTCGTGGGATATGGGAATGAAGAATTCAGTTACATATTATGGGATCTTGTAGCTATAAATTATTAATAGTAGAGATGTTATCTTCTTTGAAGATCAGAACATTGAAGACATTCAAAGAGGAGATAAACCAAGTAATCCTAAAGAATATCCAGCTAACTTAGATGAAGTTCCTTCTCCATTGGAAACTAACGATGAGCAAGATAAATCCAATGATCAATCTAGTGATCCTATTATAAATGAACTAGTTAATGATGACATGTCTAATAATTATATAACTGATGGTATAATATGTGTTGTAGCAGATGAGGGACAAAAAGCACAAGCCCATGAAGAACCAGTAGTCGAATTCCAACCAAGAATATCAACTAGGGAACGGACACCTTGTAGTAGATATTCTTTAAATG
Source organism: Croton laevigatus (assembly GCA_949640765.1). Classification (NCBI taxonomy): domain Eukaryota; kingdom Viridiplantae; phylum Streptophyta; class Magnoliopsida; order Malpighiales; family Euphorbiaceae; genus Croton; species Croton laevigatus. The sequence continues at coordinate 4,865 of CATIWJ010000619.1, read as the reverse complement.
ATTACATTTTCTTAACAAACGGGGGACAACCAGAATGTTATAAAAAAATGTTGGCCCATGATCAACGAGATGAGTGGTTGAAAGCTATGCATGAGGAAATGAAATCTTTGCACGAGAACCATACATATGATTTGGTGAATCTACCAAAAGGTAGAAAAGCACTCAAGAACAAATGGGTATACCAATTGAAGATGGAAAAAAATAACTCTAAGCCTAGATTTAAGGCAAGGCTAGCTGTGTAAGGTTTCAATCAGAAGAAAAGAATTGACTTTAAAGAGATTCTCTCATCCGTAGTGAAGATGTCATCCATACGCGTAATACTCGCTTTGGCTGCGAGCCTAGATCTTGAGATCGAACAGCTAGATGTAAAGATAACTTTCCTTCATAGAGATCTTAAAAAGAAATTTACATAGAATAGCTAGAAGGATTCAAAGTCAAAGGAAAAAAAGATTTGGTATGTCAGTTGAAGAAAATCTTATACGGACTTAAGCAGGCACCTCAACAATGGTATAAGAAGTTTGATTCCTTCATGATTAAGCACGGATATTAAAGGACTACTTCAGACCATTGTCTATTTTTTAAAAGATTTGATGATTGTGAATACATCATACTTCTTCTCTATGTCGATGACATGTTGATTATAGGATAAAACAATTGCAATATTAGCAAGCTGAAGAAAGAGTTAGCTAAAAGTTTTTCTATAAAAGACTTAGGACCCATAAAATGAATCCTCGATATGGATATATCCTGTGATAGGAAAAATCAAAAGTTGAGGTTATCATAACTTATATTGAGAAGGTACTAAAGTGGTTTAACATGGATAAAGCAAAATCAATTTCTACTCCATTTTCTAATCATTTCAAGCTTAGTTTAAACTAGAGTCCGATATGTGAGAAAGAAAAAGAAAACATGGCTAATGTGCCATATTCCTCAGTTGTTGGTAGTTTGATGTATGCAATGAGGCCAGACGTAACACTCAGTTGGCATTATAAGCAGATTCCTATCTAAACCAAGTAGAGAGCATTGGAATGCAGTAAAATGGATTCTCAGATATCTCCGTGGTACCTCCAAAATGAGTTTTTGCTTTGGAGGTGGAAAACCTGAATTGACTAGTTACACAGATGCAAACATGGCAGGAGATCTTGATTCGTGAAAAATCTACTTTTGGATACCTAATTACATTTTCAGGTAGAGTAGTTTCATGGAAATCAAATTTACAAAAAAGTATTGCTCTATCAACTATATAAGCAGAGTTTATTGCGGCTACATAATCATGCAAAGAAATGCTTTGGATGAAGCGATTCTTACAAGAACTAGGGCAAGTGTAGCATAAATATACTTTACATTCAGAGTGCGATCCATTTAAGCAAGAATCCGATTTTCATTCAAGGTTAAAGTACATTGATGTGCGATATCACTGGATACGTGATATGTTGGAGTGTAAACAATTACATCTTGAGAAAATCCATACTCATAACAATAGTTTAGATATGATGACCAAATTCTTATCTAAAGACAAGTACGAATTTTACATAGAAACACCAGGATGACTAGAATTGTAACACCCCTTATAGACCCGGATAACCAAGCCTATAAAGGGCACTGTACATTATGATGGTGTCGGAGTTTCGGAGTAGTCAAATTGTCACTATGAGTTTAAAACTTACATTTTTATACTTAGCCAAATTTTTAATCCAATTTTACAAAAATTTTGTCAGAGCTTCGCTACACAAACAAGAGCCTGTAAATAGTAACAGTGACTAATAAGGGAAATCACAGCGACTATGAACTGAATCCTGCATAAAAATTACCACAAGCACTTCTAAATTGTTCGCCTTATACCCTCACACCATATGCAAGGAAATTCTTACACTACTATATTTACAGCTCACACGAGCCAAAAAGCAATTCATTGATCAATAACCTTTATGTTTTACACCTTATTACTAATTACACATCATTATCTAAGTTATTATATACATGCCACGGGTGTTTTACACAAAAGCATTAAAGTCCGTACCCTAGGGGTTGCGCTGCCGACCACTGTAGTTGATGCCGGACTGCTATCTAATCTTCTACTTTAACCTGCAAGTTATAAAAAATAACTCACTGAGTAAATAGTGCCCAGTGGGTACTTTAAGTTTTGATTAAATAAAATAAAAGCAAAACCAAGGGAAATATATAATTTTCTAACTAAGAAAAACATGTAGAATATTTAAAATAATTACTCATCCAACACTTGTTTATTATGAAAATTCTTAAAATAAGAAATTTAGTTTCACTTAGGTTGCTCTCCTGGTCTTTGTGGCGCTTGAGGTAAGGCTTAGGGGAAATTCACTTGAGCGGATAATCACTGTAACACCCCTTAACCCGACTAGTTACTAGCCGAGCTAAGTGTGCTACAATTGATGTTTACTGGTATACAGAACATTACCTGAGAAAATTTTTTTCTTATTTATGCTATTGTCTGTTCTGACTTCTGACTTTTGTTGCGCAACATATGCCATGCTAAGTGTTTCTGGTGAGTCTGACTTCATTTGACTATTCTGGTTGACTTTACGTCTTTCCGTGATCCTACAAGTTTAGCAGACACTAAACTTGCTAAGCATTATGCTTAGTGGGTACTTTACTTTTACTGAGTTCAACTTAGTACGTTAAATATTTACAAATGGCATGTATGTTAAGTAGTAGCATAGTATTGCAAATAAGGCATCATATGTTCACATCATTGCATACATACTTATAAATGCAATAAATGAAAGCAAAGTACCAAACCTGATTCGATGTTGATTTATTCGTCTGTTGCTTTCCGTGTCCTTTGTCCAACTACATTATCTCCTCGCCATCTAGCTTAACAAGTATAATCATAATTTTATTAATTTCTCGTTTACTATATATTTCTTCTAATATTAGTAGTTTTGAATTCCTCTTATGTATTACTTTAATTCCACTTATAACTATTTGTAGCTTGTATCTTGTAACTTAACTTAGTTTGATCTTTTATTTGTTGTGTATATAATACATACATATGTGTTCAATATTTACTTATGCTTCCTTTCTTATTTTTTACTTACTACTTTTACACTACCGGGTTATTCTTATACATTTATGTCTTTCATGTATTCATTTTCGAAAATTTACCAAATGAATAGTGTTCTACCGACTTTATGTTTATGTGTATACTCTGTAACAATATGTACAATGCATTTTCTGTAAGCTACTGGACATGCTAGGCTGTAACTATAACACGTATGAGGTTCAAGGTAATAGAGTTATGTCTTATAGGTCTCGTCTAATAGTTAGGTTAATTTGTATTTCGCTAAATACTCTTCAATTTTACTTAGCCAAATCCTGGGTCCATTTCTACAGAAATTTCGCCAGAGTTCCGGCTACGTATGGACAGTCCGTGAATAGTAACAGCGACTAAATGAATACTCCCTGCGACTATACACTGGGATCCTTAAAATCATCTTTTTCCTTGGACAACTTGACTTGGAACTCACAAAATCACATTCTTCTTTTTTTGTTGTAAGGTGGTTCGACCACCATAGAGAGAAAATGAAGAATTTGGTCTTCTAAAATGAAGACATAAGGTGAATTTTAACTATATATATTTTCTTATTTAATTTTAAATTATTTAATTTCTAATCCAATGGTGGATATTTAGCCAACCAATTATTATGAATGGTGGAGATGGGGTCATGTGGCTTCATGTCCAAGTTTTACTTGGTCACCATGGTCACCAAGCACATGGCTCCATTTTTTCCCCTCACCAATTTGCCTCCTTTATTTAGTAAATTATTACAATTAAGTCCTTCTGCCATCTTCACATAACCTAGCTGCCATACGTCGTTAATAACTTTTTGCATACTAATCCAAATTCAATAATTCTTATTCCAAATGAACCTAGACACCTAAATATATGTCATATTTAAATTTCAGATCGATCCAAACTACAGACAATATTTGGCGTCATTTTTTGTCGGGTCCTGTCGCATTGCCTTGGCAGCCTGCGCACTGTCTGGTAATTTTGTCATAACTTTGCCTGTACATATCTAAATTAGGCGGTTCTTGTTTCTACGTTTAAATAACACATAATGGAACAACTTTCGTGTTTTACGCTTCTGAAAATTAGGTTATATTGGGTTCCGAAATTCAGATTAAATCCATAAGTTATACGCGAGTCGAGTTTTTGTGTTTCAGCGGAATTCTTCGCACATGTAATTTCGGAAACTACTGCAATTTCACCGTTATGATCTATTTAACCTCAAAACCTCATATTTAATATATTTTCAAGGTTTAATACCATTTTTGGGAAAATTCCATTTTAGTCATTGTCTTTCTCAGAATTTACCAAAATGCCCTTATATCTTTTTATACGTGCGTTTTTTGAAAATTCCGTTATGCGTCGTTGCGACCAGTGAACTTCCTAGATTTCATATTTAACATCTGTTATGGGCACTACTAAGACCCTCCGTAACTTTTTGGAAAATTACGCTTAGGTCCCTAACCTTTTCTATAATGCTCGATGGGTCCCGCTGAGCCCCGTTGGCGTACTTTTGCCTTCCGAATGCAATCAGCGCCCGTCTGATATCTTACTGTAGTTTTTATTCCCAAATTGACGTATTTAAGGTTGACTTCCCTTAGAGGTCACCCATCTTAACTTATACTGTGACCTGAGCACGTTTAACTTCGGAGGTTCGGCGAATTTCTCCGCGATCCTTTCGAGTTCGCGTGCCCGGTCTACACCATCTTTATCTACAACTGTCAAATATTATGCATATACTCGATTTCCACATTCCTCTATTTACGGTCTGTGTATAATTTACGTTTTTCATTATTCCCTTCTTTTTACTTACCTTTTG
>CATIWJ010000586.1:0-19992 GCA_949640765.1 Croton laevigatus | reverse complement strand
CACCTTCCCTATAAACAATTAGCCCACTTTAGAAACCTTTATTTTTTAAATAAAAATGTCTTCTATAAATTTTATTTTCACTAAATATAAATAAATATTTATTAATGCTTATTTATATAAGAAAATGATATACCAACGAGGTTAGTCCAAGTCATAAGCGGCTTGGATTCGCTTAAGAAGGTTTTGAGTTTCGAGACCTACCGTATGCAACTATCCTTGTAGAGAGACTCAACCACTTTTGCCAGATGCGCAATCCGAGATCCGGATTAGCCGGGACAAAATCTCAAAGATCGGGCTTGAGAAAAAACCAAATGATATGCTCCTACTAGATGCTATCACAATTAGTATTGCCTTTAAATCCCCTTAAATTGAGTAATACTTTTCCGGTTGATAAATAAATGTTGCACTATTTTTATGTGCACGAATAATCGTCTCAATTTCAGACATTAAAAGTACAATTATTTCATTTTCAAAAAAGAAATAGTATTATTTAATAATTCATTCTTCGATTAACATAGAGAAATGAAGAAAAACCACCAAATTTTAATAAGGAGAATGAATTTTGTCACTAAATTTTCTATTATATCCCTTAGCTCAGAGTTTGAATTTTCATAAATTTTAAATTAATAATTTGAATTTTAAAAAAAAAATTTAGAATTTGATTTTTTTGAAAAAAATTAAAAAATTTATATTGTGCATTTTATTGTAAATACTTGTGCTTTTATTCTTGATTAGTGCACTATTTTTAAGATTTTAGTGCAACATTCATATATATGTGAATTTTTGCAGCTATCGGTTTAGATTATTAGAATTTAGTGATATTATTATCCATCATTCTTTAAACTTAAATTTTAGCTTATCTAAAAAAGAAAATTTCTTTACGTAAATTGAACATTAAATATAAAATTTTTCATCAAATAAATTGAAGGGATAAAATAATTTTTATTTACAAAGTATGAGTAATTTTTATTTTAAACTTCATTGAAAATAGTTTTAAAATGTAAAGCGCAAGAAGAATAACATACTACCTTCAATTTTTTCATTTCTTTACATCCTAAAAACACAAATACTAAGAAATCACTAATACCAATACGCTATAATAATAAACAATTACTAATCTTTTATAAACCTTACTTTTTCTCAAATACCAATAAAGAAATAATAATAAACAATTATAAAACTTACTATAAATGAAAACGTAAAGAATTGAAAAAATTTGCCAAAATAGGAAACGTAAAAAAATGAAAAAACTGGAGGTAGTAGTAAAAATAGCCATAAATTCTTTGATTAATGATTGTACTTATTCTTGTGTATCTTTCTTTTGTATCTTTCTTTTGAGCTGTATATAGAGGGAATTGAGTTTTGAGGGTCATAATTTGCCGCTAATAATCATTATGAACGTACGTCCAAACTTATAAGTCATACCCACTCATAAGACTTTTAAGTTTTAACGTGCAAGTTTTATGAAGTTATTGAGTGTTAGAATTTTTGTTCTAAATCCCTATAGCAAATAATTTCATAAAACTACTTCCCACTATTTTCTACTATAAGCTTGAAAGAGTATATGGATTTTGGATTCAGCCATCTGGTTCCGCACACCATGATGGGTGTTTAGTAATTCGGATTCGAACCGATAGAACTACTAAAGATATCAAAGCTCTTCTCACTGGATTTTAACACATTTGCATTCTCAATTTGAAACTTTGATTAAATTAGAACAACTTCTTACTAAGTTGATCTACGCATTCGGTGATAAGAGCTGTATGAATTTTAACTAGTTAATTAGTATATAAAAAATAGAAATATTTAAATTTAAACCTTCTAATTCTTTATCTGCTCTTAATTTTAACTTCTTCTTTATGTGTAGAACCACATATAAATTGTTAAAGAAAAGAAAAAACTGACCTCTGAAGAGATTGCAGAGAAGGGCGAAAAAGCCCCCGTTACAAGACAAGAGATTAAGCCACTTCTCGACCATATTACCAATAGACGATAACAGCCTGGAAAAACATAGAAGCAATTTCTGAACAACAATGGAGATAAAAATGATCCATCGGCGTTCGAAACTTTTCTCTATAGAATGAGAACTGTCTACGAACTTTCTTTTCACAATATCAGTAGAAAAGAAGATGTGAATTATATCACACAATGTCAATTCTTGTGGTTTCAATATCATATAAGTGCTCGGAAATGTTTTGTCGCATTCCATCTTCAACAGATCAGAAAATGAGATTTTGTATGGAGAGAAGGTTCTGTACAGAGAAGAGAAGGTTTATGATTATTATATAAGCTTGTATATAGGAATGGATGTCGCCTGTAGTGGAAGGGTTTAACCTGTTCACTAAGCAAAGTATAAATCAAATATTAAAAAAAGTTCATATTAAAAAAGCCTCCCTATAAATTATTAAGTTTTTTTTTTTTAATCACACTGTAAAATTTTTGTAGTTTATACAAAAAATAATGATTTTATCCCAAATTTTTTAAAATTATACTATAAATTTCATTTTGTAAACCGTATAAAGTTCTTATAATTTATAAAATTGCATGATTATGAAGTTCATTTTTCAAACAGTATTGTAAATATAAAAAATTATATACAGTACAATTTTAAAATAAAATAATTATATATATTCTGATTTCGAAAGCAGAGGAGTATTTCCATTTTACTGTGTATCCCGCAATGTTATCTATTAATTGACTTGTATTAATAAAATTAATTAATCATATAAACTAGAAATCGTAAATAATTATCCACCAAAAGTATTAAAATTAATTATTGATCTTGCGTATTGATAATGTCATGGAGTGCTAGAGTTTAATCATCTTCTCCAATATCATAAGATTTTAAACAAATCATAATGAGTAGGATTCTCACTAAGCTTTTATTATAATTAAAAAGTAATACTAGTATAAGCTTAGTTTAAATACGTAGTTAGGATTAAAGTTGGTCAAATTATATTAATAATTTAAACTGTAAATTTAGAGATCCAACCAGCTAAGCAAAACAGTTCTCCCAAAGTTTTCTAATTCAAAAAAAATTGGAATAGGAATCATTCTTGAAGTGAGATCATGACATGACAAACATCCTCAGATATTAAGAATCTCAAAAAATTAATTAGTCATTTATTTACTAATTGTTTTGGATTGATGGTAAGTACCATATTAGTAGTATGTCAGCTTACTTTAGATTACCTGAAGTTTTCACATTTTAACATACTTGGAAGCAAATAACACATTTTCAAGGATTAGCTTATATACCTTTGGTATATCCAGAGAAAAATAAAATGTCATGGTTCATATTTGAACTCGAGACTTTTAGAAGTGGTAATTCTACTGTATCATAGGCTAAATTATATCATATTATTAAATGGAATTGTCTATATACCCTACTTTGTCAAACCTCCATCTTTATCTAATTGACCTCTCACCGAATTGCTGCCGAACTACCGATGCCGTTGTCGGTTGGTTGTCGGACGATCGCTTGACCACCTTAGGCCGGTCTCCGAAATCTGTAATATTTTTAATTTTATTTTTTTTATTTTATTTAAAAGAAATAAAATAAAAAAAATAAAAAATAAAATAAAAAAAATAAAAGATGGGTAAAGGTAAAAATATAAACAAATATACTATTCATTATATTTTTCAAAATTTATACCATTTACAAAATCAAACTTTAAAAATCTGCTATTTACTTAACATTTCCTTTCTAACAAATGAATCTCCATCAATGGATTTATTTTCTCCAGCTAATGTTGAGAAACAAACTTCAGACATAAAGTCTGCCTAAACTCTATTGGTTATAGTTTTTTTTCTAGAAAAAAAAAACTTCATTAACTTAAAATAAAGCTAAAATAGTCACGAATTCAATCATATTAAATGAAATTTTGTATCTTAGATTGCTCTATATATTGTTGGACCTTTTGATCTTTCTCGTCAATATATGATGGTTAATCACGCTTCAATCATTTACCCTATTTAGATGGGTGATAGAAGGGTAATTAATGGAACGGTAAGAGATGGTAAGTGAGGTAAGGGTAAGAAGGAGTACATTAAAAAATTGATGATGTTTGGAAAGAAGTTAATTAATGGAAAGGTAAGGAGAAGTAACCTCTGCTTACACCCCAATTTGAGAGGTAATAAAATTGTAGCTTTAAGGGAGGGTAAGATTTACTCCTCCTTACCTTTATGTATCCTCGTGTAACCTCATCTCAAACAGGGGTAGATGTAAATTTACCTCTCCTTACTCTTGCTTATCCTCAAACCAAATAAGCTGTTAAAGAATTCTATAATACAAATTTCAAATTTATACTAAGATAAATGAAAAGTAAATATTGAACTCATTTCTAATATGCAAAATTGGATTGAATTGCCACCGAGTAAATCAAATTCAAGATGTTTTGAATTCACATAATTTGATGAATTTATTTTTCTATTTGAACTCTTTTTCTTATGAATAAAATATCTCTTCTCTTAAAAAAAGCAAAATTATTGGATTAACAAATAAATAAAGTTTAATATATTAACTAAACTAGTTTCGTGTGTGTTAAAAATTTACAAAAACCTCCCAGAGTTTTAATAAAAACTATAAAAATCTCTCTATGGTTTTTAAAATGAACAAATTTGTCCCTATGTTTTCAATCCGTTGGACAATTTGATCATTCTGTCTATTTTTTTTTTTGTCAAAGTAACGGTAGAATGATTAAAATACAATTTTACGAGCCCTTATGAAAAGCTCCAAAATTAAGGGACTTTTTTTATATTTTATCTTTTTTAATAGGGCTGTGCATCGGTTGGGTTCGGTTCAACCCAAAAACCAAAAATTTTTTATATTGAAAACCGAACCGATCAACCCGATTAAATCAAATCGAACTCATCAGTTCGGTCGGGTTGATCGGGTTTCGGCAAAAATACAAAAAAATTGTCGATTTTTTTTCTGTTCAACCCGAATTAATCCGAACCAAATTCTGATTTTTCTTAAAACATAAAACCGAACCGATCAACCCGATTAAACCGAACACTTCGGTTCGGTCAGGTTGGTCGTGTCGGTTTGGATTTTGCACACCCCTATTTTTTTTTTTAACCTTGTTCCAACCACTCTATTTATAGTTCTCATCTCAGTTGGTGGTGGTTGTGATGGTGATTGGATATTTCAAATTAAAATTTAAAACATATGATTAATTAATTTAGTCGAGGAAAGTAAAAAAATTGATAAGAAAAGAAGGGTTACTTTCATGTGATTAGTAATTTACTATATATGTGGGGAGGGGCCTCTGGTGTGGTGGAAGAAATAAGCAGAAGTGGCGGCAAACTCTTATGTTCGATCCTCAAGCCGCAAAAGTTGTAAAAAAATATATATATAAACCTTTCTTTGGATGCTTGCGTTGGGTGTGTGAGTAAAATATTTAAGTTAACAAAAAAAAAAAAAAAGAAAGAAATTAATTTACTATATATGTATCTTAATTTAGAGTAGTGAGAAACACATGGATGTAAGAAAAGAGGATGCTTATTTACAAAAGATGTTTTGTTCATTTTTTAAAATCTACACGCAAACACCACAAGACAAAGACAAAGACAAAAGAAAGAGGTCCAAACAAAAGTGGAAGAATGAAGGAATAAATTGTTCAATTGGTGGTGGATAAGGAATAATAATAATAATCTGGACTGGATTAAGAAAAGCCCTTTCTTTTGGAGAACTCTCATTTCTTCTTTTATTCAAAGTGTGAAAACAGATTTCTTAAAAATCCATTAATATGTTATTGTATTTAAATTAATGGATGCCTAGGGTTTCTTTAGAGTGGATGCCAAGGTTCCTAGGCCTCTTGGACAGGTTGGAGAGCGTTAGGCCCAGAATGAAGTTGTACCCTGAGTTATGGTTCGACATGGGCCCTTTGGGAAGGTTGTTTTATAGTGGAGTCCTACAATAACAATAGAAATTTAAAAGAATAATTTTTATTGGATTAGTATGTAGGATCACTTAGAGGTGGTCACAGTTTGTTTGGGGCCTTGAATCAGTGATACAAAGTTCATAAAAGGGTGAATCTTGAACCAAACCGTGGCATTGTGGTTTGTGAACTGGCGATTTGAGGACGGCTCACGATTTAAAATGGTTAAGTTCACTGCCAGTTTTGGCAATTCAATCCCTCGGTCATAACTAGTTCAATAGTTTGGTCTTCAGTTTCGATCGCTTGGCTCTCTTATTCCTGTGGTTTGGAGTTGGTTCACATTTAAAAATGGTTCTGTTTGAGCAAGAAATTGTTAAGTCTTGAATCAAACCCTAGTGCCACAATTTGATCGGGTCGGTTTCAATTAGAAATGATGCCAAACTGACAAGTTCCAACTGTTCAAACTACCCTTTAGCCACTTCTAAGATCACATATCCACTATATGTGTGTGTTTAACTATATATATCTTAATTTAGCAAATTCAAATTGGTTCTCTGTTTTAGAAAATGTCAAAGAAAGAAATATATATATGATATGGATGTGTATCTTAATGCATTCCAAATGAATTTGGTGGTAACAAAATATATATATTAAACTGTGTATTAATTTAAGATTTAAAATACTCATCACAATAATTATTATTCATTCCTAATATTTGAATAAGAGTAATATTGAAAGAGGAGAAATAAGGAAGACATATATAAATCTTACGATTTTTTAGTATGTTGCCACATAAGCACTTAGAATTCTCTTATTGTGTCAGATTATTCTTCGAGAATTAGATATTATGTATTTTTATAGATTTATTGTATAAACTTTATTTGACTTTGAATCCACATAAAAAAATTTCTAGGTCTCAAGTGATTAAATCATAAGCCTAAGAAAATTAAATTTAAAATAAGGAAGAAAATTTTATAATCTTTCTGTAAATACAATGCTCCCTTTTTTCCCATAAAAGGGAAAAGCTCCCTTCCTTCCTACCCTCAAAAACATGTCCTTTTTTAATATTTTCTTAAGCATGAATTTTCCATTTTACTATCTATATCACAAGCTGAAAGCATTGAAACCCATTTTAATTAACTGATTGATTGGAAAAGTTTAAGCATAGTTCTCATACTAAATAATTATTATTATAAAAAAAAATACTAAATAATTAACCATAACCACAAGAATAAATAGCACTTCTTAAAATTAACAAATGAAGCAACATAATTTGAACAATATTAAGCATTTTTAGGAAGTGAAAATACTTGAGAAGGAGGACCAAGACGGGTTGCATTAACATAATCAAGAGGACAATGAGCTGGAATGCCTGGATTTGCTAATCCAATAAATCTAAACAATATCATAAACCAACCTTCTTTGTAATCAGCTCCTTTGCTTTTGCAAATTCTGAAACTTCTTATTAATTCCATTATTGCATTTATCATCATTGGTATTGCTAAAAGTGGTGAGAAGTAATTCTTGTTTGGCTCTTCTTTAACAACCTGCAATTTTATACAGCAAGCGCAGGTAAGTACTTTTTAAAAAATTCAAGCTAGACGGAAAATTCTCTAGCATTTTTCTCCTAAACATTCAAAGGTCGAATTGGGATTATAATGGGTTATATATACTACCTCAGTCTTTTTGAATTCTTTATATTTCAAACAGCATGCTTAGGTTGAAGTTTGGTGTTGATAGTTTGATGGATTGGGTTTGGTAGATTAAAGTAGGTTTAGGTTAGTTATAAAGTATGGTTACTGTAGTTTAATAATATATAAATAATATTTTAATCTAATTAACTTAACCCATCAAACTATCAACACCAAAATTGAATCTAATCAACCCTAAAAAATGTAAAGAAAGTTAAAAGACGGAGGTAGTATCTTTTAGATCCTGAGCGTAAAATATCTATGAATGTTAAATCTTTACTGGAAATTAATCTACCGATAAAAAAAATCGAGAATGAAAATAAATAAATTACTAAATTGATCGATGTATACCTTTGGTTGATAGTGCCTATCATAATAAATGCAGGTCCCAAAATGCTTGAACATAAGAGCAGAATCATCATAAGGCAATCTTGGGACCATATCATTATTATAAACAAATCTATAATATTCTATTCCAAATTCATTTAATTTCTTCTCCATAAATTCACCAAATTTTTCGTCTCCAACTCTTGGTTGCCCAAATGTATAAACTCCTTCTAATCTTTCCAACAACATTGTTTCTTCATTATGTGCCAAAACTGCTGGAAATAAAATTGCTAGCGCTCCACCTAAACTATGCCCAGTTAATATATATTTAGCTTCATTATTTTTTAGTAACTCTCGTTTTAATATTTTTCTTATATCATAATAAGCCAAAGGAGCTTTACGACTGTCGTTTTGATTAATCTCTTCTTTCGGCCAACCAATGGATTTTTGTAACCCTAAAGCTTTCATAAAACCTCCATGGATTTTTCCTATTCCTTTAAGTTCATACCAAGATATATCAAAATCTGAACACCATGCATCTGCATCAAATGGCTCTGTGCCTCTAAATGCTACAACTATTGTCTCTTTTTTATCCGTTTTGTCGCGAAATAGGAAGGCTTGAGTTGTAGCTTTATCTTGATAATCTGCATTCAAATAGTATTAGAAATTTTTGTAATTCTATATAATAACAATAACTTTTTTAAATATGAGAAATTAATTATGTAATAGATTAGATTCCCAAATTACCATTCCAGTAGTCATAAAATCCCATGAATTCCATCTGCATGAGATTAAAAAAAAAAATTCAAAATTTCAATTATTAATTAGTGGATACATGCTAGTAATTAGTATGTGTTTGGCAATAGATTTTGAATTAGCTTCCAGCATTTTGACCAGTCAAAGAGCTAAAAACTACTTTTTGACAGTGGTCGATAAAGTAATTTTTTAGATAGATTTAGCTGTTTAGGTAGATTTTTTTAAAAGCTAACACTTGTAGCTTTTAACTTTTTCCATTTTGTAAACAGCTAAATGTTATTTAAACAAATAATTTTACTGAACACACCCAGTAATAGTTGTTAGACAGTGGTTAGAGTTTTGGTTTACGATCAAAACACTAAACATTAAACATTATTTGAATTAAATAATTAAAAATAATTAAATATGAAATGAGTAAATAATATACCTTCCAACAATCAGTGACTATAGTTTGAAGATAGGCTTCGTTCTCATAAGAAGCTTTAGAGGCCATGATAGAGAGAGCTGCATTATATCTTGGATCTTCATGTGATATGTTTTTGTCTAACTCACGTCTCTCGTCGAAATTTCCGATAAATGAAATAAATGTCCTGGATGTTTTATCAGGAAATATCGCCTTCCCTGTACACAATTAGCCCACTTCTTTACTTAGAGACCTTTATTTTTTAAAATAAAAATGTCTTCTATAATTTTATTTTTACTAAATATAAATAAATATTTATTAATGCTTATTTATATAAAAAAATGATATACCAACGAGGTTATTGCAAGTAATAAACAGCTTGAATTCGCTTACGGAGATCTCGGATTTCAAGACCTATCGTATGCAACTATTCTCCAAGGAAACTCAACCACTATTGCTAGGTGCACGACCCGAGATCCGTATTAATCAGGACAAGACCTTAAAGATCAGGCTGGCTTCGAAAAAAACAAATGATATGCTCCTACTAGATGCTATCACAGTTAATATTGCCTTTAAATCCCACTTAAATTGAGTAACCCTATAAAGATAAGAGTAATATTTTACGGTTGATAAATAATTGTTGAACTATTTTTATGTGCACGAATCATCGTCTCAATTTCAGACATTAAAAGTACTATTATTTCATTTTCAAAAAAAAAAAAGTACTATTATTTAATAATTCATTCTTCGATTAACATAGAGAAATGAAGAAAAACCACCAAATTTTAAGGAGAATGAATTTTGTCACTAAATTTTCTATTATCTCCCTTAGCTCGGAAAAATTAGAGGAAATATACTTGTGGTTGGGATGCACATATTAGATTTAAAATGTTAAGATATATATATAGTTTAGGCTAGCAAAAATTGGAGAGAAGTTTGAATTTTCATAAATTTTAAATTAAGAATTTGTATTTTCTGTAAAATTTTAAAAATTTATATTGTGCATTTTATTGTAAATACGCGCGCTTATATTCTTGAATAGTGCACGATTTTTAAGATTTTAGCTCAACATTAGTATATATGTGAATTTTTGCAACTATCGGTTTCGATTATTAGGATTTAGTTTAGGTTTAAACTATGGCTCATTGAAGATATTATTATCCATCCTTCTTTAAACTTAAACCATTATTTAGCTTAGTCACTGATGTTTAACAATAATTCTGATTTCATCGCTCTATGTTTATATGATTGCTTTTATGTCATTAATATTTAGTTTCGTTAGACAATTTGTTAGAAAATTTAGTCACCCTGCTATTAAATTGTCTTTTTTTCATCATAAAAATTACTGAATTGGTGTCTCAAGTTGGTTTGAATTTATATTTTTTTTCCTTTTTACAACTTTGATGTTCAATTTCATTCAATTTTAAATTTTTTTTCTTTCTAAAAACTCAACTTTTACACTTTCACTTTTAATAATTGTAAAATTAGAATATAAAAATTTTAATTATAATATAAAAACATAATAATATTAATAAATACTTCAAATACACTAAACATTCTTAATTTGATAAAATAGAAATAAAAACACTATTATTATTTTAAATATAAAATTCTTAGTGACTTTTTCTTTTTAAATAAAACATTAAAATAATAATACACTAAAAATTCTTAATAATAATACACTAAAAATTCTTAGTGACTTCTTTTAAATCTAAAGTATAATTCATCGCGAATTGTAGTATGCATAATATTATTTTAATTATTTTTTATAATTTTCTATTTAAATCTAAATTAATTTAAACTAAATTATGTTTGCTTTTAAATTTGAATACTTAGGTTCTTACATGGTTAATTTATGTAGGTGTCGTGGTGTAATCATGTGACAAACTTTATTTTATTTAATAACGTGCATTATAATTACTTTTTGCACGATCTAAAGATACATAATTTTTAATCTGTATCATTTCTGAGCTTGAATATGTTTGTGGTATGAAGAAAAGAGCGATGACACCAATGGAAGTATATGAAGGATTATGTCTTTTTGAACTGAAGAACAGAAAATGACACATTTAGAGGACTTGTGCCTTCAAAAGGAATGGCATGTATGATGGCTTAAACTGATTAGTTTCAACTTTGAAATTAATTTAATTTAATAGAAAATTATGAAATAATTATAAATATAAATCAAAATAATTTTTCATACTATTTTTAAAAGCCAAAACAGAAATAATTAAAATAAAAATAATTATTTAAATTTATGTCCATGCTAAAAAATTATTTTAATTTATATCCATAATTATTTTTTAAAAATAATTTTTTTATACTTCTAATTTTTTCTTTTTAATAATTATATTATTTTCCATTATAAATAGAAAATTATGAAATAATTATACATATAAATCAAAATATTATTCCGGTATGTCCACCTATGACTGGAACCTACCATTTTTCATTTAAAAATTTATATTACTTAGAAAAAATATTTACTTTATAATAGTGATATTTTATTTTTATTTTATCAAATTAAGAATTTTTAGAGTGTTTTAAGTTTTTACGAATATTAATATATTTTTATACTAAAATTTAAAATTTTTATATTTAATTTTACAATTATTAAATGTTAAAAGTGAAAGGTTAATTTTTTGCAAGGTAGAGTGAAATTGAACATCAAAATTGTAAAAAGCGGAAAAATATAAATTTGGGCCAACTTGAAGGGCCAATTAAGCAATTTTTATGAGAAAAAAAAAAGACAATTTGATGGCGCAGTAACTAAATTATCTAACGGGGCTAAACATTAGTGACTTAAAAGAAATTATGTAATAATAGAACGATAAAATCGTAATTATGACCAAATATCGGTGACTAAATCATAATTTTTCCTTTTTTAATTGACATGATATTCTAAGGCATGAACAAATTTAAGTTCGTTCAATGCCCCCAAACTAATCTATATCGAGGCATGACAGAGACTATTAAGGTCGGTATCCTTGGCAGTTAGGATGTTGCATTCTCACGGATCGATTCTCCGATCTCTTGAATTGGAACAGTCCTGCCAAATGATCCAATTTTTTCTTTGTCTATTTATCTAAACATTACGAATTTTTGTCATTATGTTGAATAAAAATAGGCATAAATTCTTGAATATATTGAAAAAGAATATTTTTTTTCCCCAAATATTGGAAAACAATATATTATTACTATCTCAGGAGATATAATTAATTTCGGACATCCTGTCTATTTGATTAATGACTATTCTTATTCTTTTTCTATCTTTTGAGCTGTATATAAAGCGACAATTAAGTCATACCTACTCATAAGACTTTTAAGTTTTAACTTGCAAGTTTTATGAAGTTATTGAGTGTTAGAACTTTTGTTCTAAATTTCTTTAGCAAATAATTTCTTGCCACTATTTTCTACTATAAGCTTGAAAGGAATATATGGATTTTGGATTTAACTACCGAACACCATGATGGGTGTTCAGTAATTTTGATTCGAATTGATAGGAATACTCGAATCGATAGGAGCTATTCAGATCAAATTTTAACCTATTTGCATTCTCAACTTGAGAGCTTGATTAAATTAGAACAATCTTTTACCAGTTGATCTAGATCTTCGATGTAAGGAGTATATGGATTTTAACTAGTTAAATAGTATTAATTTTTAATGAAGGAATTTTAATTCAACACTACCAGAGACATTATGGTATCGTATTTGCAAAATTTTTTATTATGTGAAAAAATAGAAATATTTAAATTTAAACCTTCTAATTCATTATCTGCTTTTAATTTTAATTTCTTCTTTATGCGTAGAACCACATATAAATTGTTAAAGAGAAAAATAAAAAATAAAAAAACTGACCTCTGAAGAGTTTGCAGAGAAGGGTGAAAAAGCCCCCGTTACAGGACAAGAGATTAAGCCACATCTCGACCTTCGAACCAAGAAACGATAATGGCGTGGAAAAAAATAGAAGCAATTTCTGAACAACAATGGAGATAAAAATGACCCATCGGCGTTCGAAACTTTCCTCTACAGGATCAGTGCTGTCTACGAACTTTCTTTTCTCAATATCAGTAGAAAATAAGATGTGAATTAGATCAAACAATTTCACTTCATCTGGTTTCAATATCATATAATTGCTCGAAAACCCTTTGTCGCATTCCATCTTCTTCTGATTCAACAGATCAGAAAATGAGATTTTGTATGGAGAGAAGGTTTTGTACAGAGAAGAGAAGGTTTATAATTACTGCTAGGTTATTCTATAATATAGGAATGGATGATGCTTCAGCGGAAGGTTACCTGTTCACAAAGCAAATTATAAATCAAATTAAAAAAAAAAAGGATTGACTAGTAGTAAAGCAAGTCAATGTTAACTCTTCATTTCCTTCTCTCTCTAAACTCTCTCTGTAAAAGTTTTTAATTGATAGTATTTGTGAGCTGCTGCCGGTGTTTATCACCCGCGGTGGCCCTTCTTTCTTGCTTTGTCTTTTTCTTTTTTAGTTAGTTTCCTTTTTTTTTTAATTACTTTTGTGTTTTCTTCTTCCTGTTGTTTCTATTCTGATTTCGGGGGCAGTTTTCTTTTTTGGTTATGGTGGAGATCGATCTATCTTATTTTAGAGTAAATCTGCAAGAGCTTTGAAGTTTTTATTTTTTAGGTTTGTAGATCTATTGTGTTTGGGCTATAGAGAGGTGATATTCTTGTTCTCCAAAGGTGTATTTAATGACTATATAGATGAAATAGCACAAGTGCTTGGTGATTAGCCATCATTCATCTCTATGACTTATTATTTGAGAAGGATTCAAGAACATTAGAAGATCAATATTTAGATCTGAAAGAGCTTGAAGTTTCTTTTCTGTTTTTAGATTTGAATATTGTATGAAATTTATATGAATTTTAAGTTTGTAGCTTGAGTTTTCAAGTTTTATAACTCAAATTTCACCAAGAAATCAAAATCCCTTTATAATATATATATTGACTACTATTAAAAATTTAGGAATAATTATTAAAAAGCCTCCCTATAAATTATTATTATTATTTTTTTTTTAATTAGACTGTAAAATTTCTGTGGTTTATAAAAAAAATAATGATTTTATCCCAATTTTTTGGAATTGTACTATAAAGTTCATTTCTTAAACAGTATAAAGTTCTTATAATTTATAAAAGTTGCATGATTATGTTCCTATTCTTTAAAATCATATTTTAAAAAATTTTCAATGTTTGATTCTATTTCACAAGTAATTCTTTTAATTGATTTTTCTTCCTTAGATTATCTCTCAGATGATTAAGTTTTCTTGTTCATTTCAAATGGTAAAATTAGGAAAAACGGAATTGGACAAAAGAAATTATTGGTGTGGCCGAAATAAATATTAGGATTTTAGAATACAATTTTAAGAATTATGGACTCAATTGTAAATATAAAACTTTATATACAATACAATTTTAAAATGAAATAATTATATATGCTGATCTAAGTTATTTTGAAGGCGGAGCTATCAATTGAATTGTATACTCTAGAAATCTTAAATAATTATGTAAAATTAATTATTGATGATGTCATGGACTGCTAAAATTTAATCATCTTCTTCAATATCATAAGATTTTAAACAAATCATAATGAGTAGGATTCTCACTAAGATCTTATTATAGCTAAAAAGTAATATTAGCATAAGCTTAATTTAAATAAGAAAATAAGTAGTTAGGATTAAAGTTGCTCAAATTATATTAATAATTTAAACTATAAATTTAATGATCCAACCAGCTAAGCAAAACAGTTCTCCTAAAGTTTTCTAATTAAAAAATTTGGAATAGGAATCATTCTTGAAGTGAGATCATGACAAACATCCTCACATTAAGAATCTTAAAAAAAAAAAAATCCTCACTTTAAGAATATTTTTTATTTCAATACAATTTGTAATTAAATATTTTTTATTAGGGGAGGCGTGCAATCCAACAGGTGAATTTGTTGAACCAATGACCATATTTGGCTGGATTCGAATCAAAGCCTCACCCGTGAGTTTAATGACTAAGGCAAAATATATATATATATATATTTTATTAAAATTTAAGATATATTGAAGATTGTGTAAAATTGCAGTGCATGTTAAATTTCTAATTTGGTTGTTTAGTGTAATTTTATTAAGTTTTTAAAATTTTTGCTCAATTAGAAACTTGATTCTAATAGAATACTGTATCATTACCAAAAAAATTAATTAGTCATTTATTTACTAATTGTGTTGGATTGATGGTAAGTATCAGAGTAGTTTTATGTCACCTTACTTTAGTTTACCTAACCTTTTTTGTGTTTTGACATTCTAACAAAGGGTTTGGAGGTAAATAACACATTTTGAAAATTAATAGGTACCAAAATTTTAAAATGTAGTAAATAGTACAATTTCAAAGCTCGGCTCATATATCTTTGGTATATTCAGAGAAAAATATAATTTTGTTATGGTTGAGATTTGAATTCAAGATTTTTAGAAGTGACAATGCACACTTTTCTTCTGTGTCACAAGCCAAATTATATCATATTATTAAATGAAATTATATATACCTGCTCTGCTAAACCTCCACTTTTATCCAACTGCTATCCCACCAAATTGCTGCCGACTGCTGATACTGTTGCCAGCCGGTCGCCAGATGATCATCGGACCACCTCTGGGCGGTCGCCAGAATCTGTAACATTTTTTAATTTTATTTTTATATAATTTAAAAGAAAAAAAATAAAAAATGAGTAAAAAAATAAAAATAAAAACACATATGCTATTTACTATATTTTTCAAAATTTATGCTATTTACTAAATAAACTTTAAAAATATACTATTTACTTACTTTTCCTTTCTACCAAATAAATCACAATCAATGTACTAGTATTTATTTTCTCCGGCTAATGTTGAGAAACAAACTTCAGACATAAAGTCTTCCTAGATTAAATTATATGCAAATTCTATTGGTTATGGCTTTTTTTTAAAAAAAAAAAAATTCATTAACTTAAAATAAAGCTGAAATAGACACAAATTCAATCATATTAAATGAAATTATGTATCTTAAATTGCTCTGTATATTATTGGACCTTTTGGTCTTTCTCGTCAATGTATGATGGTTAATGACACTTCAATCATTTAATGAATTTCATAATTTAAATTTCGAATTTATACTAAGATAAATGAGAAGTAAATATGCATATTGAACTCATTTCTAATATTGGTATGCAAAATTGGAGTAGTGGATCGAATTGATTTTCACCGAGAAAAATAAAAAGTCGAATAGTAAATCAAATTGTCACCAAGTGAAACAAATTTGAAATATTTCGAATTTATGTATACATATAATCTGTGGTGGTGGTGGTGGGGATTCGAATTTTTGTCTATCGTTATGACTGTAGATGCACTTATTATTAGATTATGCCTTGACGTGCATATTGGTTGGATATTTCAAATTAAAATTTAAAACTTGTGAATGGTTAATTAATTTAGTCGAGGAAAGTAAAAAAATTAATAGGTTTTATAGAATAATTGAAAGAAGATGATTAAAAGAAAAGAAGGGTTACTTTCAGGTGATTAGTAATTTACTATATATGTATCTTAATTTACAGTAAAAGTAACTTTGTTGACTTGACTTTACTTTGCAGGATAGTGAGAAACACAAACACATGGATGTAAGAAAAGAGGATGCTTATTTACAAAAGATGTTGTGTTCATTTTTTAAGTCTACACGCAACCACCACAAGACAAAGACAAAAGAAAGAGGCCCGAACAAAAGTGGAAGAATGAAGGAACAAATTGTTCAATTGGTGGTGGACAAGGAATAATAATCTGGACTGGGTTAAGAAAAGCCACACCTTTTGGAGAACTCCACAGCGCAAAGATATCGAAGACTAGACACAGCAAATTGCAAATACTACAAGGAATGAATTCCTTTCCTATTCATCCCTGCCTTCTTGACTAATGACTAGTAGCTTAGAAGCCCCACTTTTGGGTTGGGCTGGGCTGGGCTGCGCTGCGCTCAAAACGTCCAATTCATTGACCTATGTTCCACTAGTATTCTTGCCCTTAGACAAAGGGAAGAAAAATGTATTTTGACAACTATAAAATTAGAGGAGATTGAAATCTCAGTTCTTTTAGTTATTGAGCAAATTCATTTAATTTTCAAACAACTTTTAGGGTCTTTTGAAGTACATAAATTCCACAAAATTTTTATGAAATTTGTTTGTAAATCCAGATTGATATGTTTTGAAAGAAAATTTTGAATTTGAAATTTAATCTAGCTAGGAATTCATTTGCAGATCGTTTCAAGGACTTCTATGGGCAAGTAGAATTGCTAATAGAATATAATTTTATCAGAAATTTTACAAATGGAACTGTCTATATATCAGCCTAGTGGTGAGGTGGCCAAGTTGGGGCGGATCCATTTATGGCTAAGGATGGGCTTGAGCCGACTCTTAATTTATGAAAAAACTATGTATATATATATTTTCTTTGATGACAACTAGATGTTTTTATCATTGAAACGCTTTTAAAGTTTGCATTTTTGCAATTATAAGTAATTTCCGATCTTAATCAAATATTAGTTGCAACGGAAAAACATACAGTGTATCATTTAGTCTATAAGCTTATTATTTTTTTTTTTAACATAGATATTCCTAAATCTATCCTAATCTAAGGGGAAGGGGAGGTAAGAGTCGAATCCGGGTCGTGCCGGGAGAAGTTCAGCGCCTTAACCAACTGAGCTGAAGCTTGCTTCTATCTATAAGCTTATTACTTTAACATTAGTTAATAGTTTTGCCTATTGCAACAATTTTGGTTGAGAGATCTTTTTCTACTATGAATATTATAAAAAATAAACTATTTAATAGCATAAAAAACCAATAGTTAAATTATATTATTGTTGCTTATATTGACAAGAATTTTTTTTAGAAGTGTTAATGAGGAATCGCTTATACGACGATTTCAGAATATGAAAAATCGTCGAATTGCATTGCAATAACGAATACTCAAAATTTATTAATATATTTTTTTAATTATTATATTAATTTAATTTAGTCGATTCTGTCTACAAGTGACCCGAGTTAAGAACGACCTCTTTTTTATTTTTTTCTTAATTTTTTAAAAAATAAAATCATATATTATTTGTATTTAATTTCAAAATTAATTTTAAGAGTCGCAATTTTTATATTTGACTCTATTTTAAAAATATCAAATAAAATAATTAGAACTGTTGAGTTTAATAATCTCAACAGTTCTACTTACTTTATGTAATATTTTTTAAACAAAATCAAATCTGTAATATGTGATCTTCCAAAATCAATATCAAAATATTAAATATAGTTAATTTATAATTTTATTGTTTGGAAAAATTAAAAAAAAAAAAATTGAAAGACACGTACTTATATAAGCACGAGCTTATCGTAGCAAAGCCCAAAAACTAATGCATTTTTGAATGATTTAAAAAAATTATCCTACTTTAGAGGGGCAATAATAATAATACATATATGACGTCCATGTATTCAATCTATGTTACAACAAGACAAATCAACAGCCGAGAACAAAATAGTCCAGTTCAAGACCATCACATTTGTTGGCATCTACT
Source organism: Croton laevigatus (assembly GCA_949640765.1). Taxonomy (NCBI): domain Eukaryota; kingdom Viridiplantae; phylum Streptophyta; class Magnoliopsida; order Malpighiales; family Euphorbiaceae; genus Croton; species Croton laevigatus. Next base: position 1,350 of record CATIWJ010000586.1, on the reverse strand, counting down.
AGTTGGATCACATCACATATCACTTCTTAATGGGTGTTTTTTTTTTTGGCTAAATTCAAACTGGGTTTTGGTTTTTTTTTTTAAATCTAGTTTTTCTAAGCTAGAGAAGAAATTGACTCTGAATTTATATCGATTTATTCAGTTATTACTAGATTATAATAATGCAATTAGCATATAAAATATTATAAAATATTAGTAGTAATAAAATAACATTTCAACATAAATATAATATTTTTTAAAAAAATTACTATTTTATCATTAATATTTAGTTATAATTATTATTTTATCATTCTATTTCTGATATTATTATCATTTGATTTAAATATATATTTTAGTCACTGTATCATTAACTTTGGTATTTTACAATTAATTTAGTAATTACAGACACAAAAAATTATAGAATTGGTCACTTAAGTTAATTTGAATTTTTATTTTTATTTTTTTACAGTTTTAATATTTAATTTCACTATACCTTGATTTTTTTTCCAATAACTCCACTTTCATATTTAATAATTATAAAAGCATAATATAAAATTTTAACATAAAAATATATTAATATTAATAAAAATCTAAAATATACTAAAAATTTTTAATTTGATAAAAAAAAATAAAAATTATTATTATTATTTTAAATATTTTTTAGTGACTAATATAAATTGTTACTATTTTTTATGTAAACATTAAAATAATAATATATTAAAATTATTACTGATTTTTCTTTAAATTATTTATCGTAATCATTAATATTTTATTTTTATTTGGTGAATATAATGTTTCTTACATAATTAAAAAATGCCTAATTTCTAATCTTTAATATTTATAAGCTTAATCTATTTAGTCTATAGAAAAAAAAAAAAAAAACATTAATTAGATTTTTTTAAACAAAAAATAAAAAATGACTCATTCAAAATATTTGCTCCCTTATGTCTAATGATTTTTCAAAATTTAAGAAGTAATATTATTTTAAAAAATATTTAAAATAATAATAACAATTTTTATTTTTATTTTATTAAATAAAAATTTATTAATTTATTTTAAAATTTTGTTAATATTAATATATTTTTATATTATAATTTTATATTTTTATATTCTAATTTTACATTTATTAAATATAAAAGCAGCATTGTTAGTAAAAAATTTAAAGCCAACTGAAATTAGGTATCGAAACTAAAAAGAAAATAAAACAGAAAATTCAGATCAATTTAAGAGGTCAATTTTAAAATTATTTAATATTTACTGTTTCAACCCAAGGGGTTAGATTGGTGGTGAGGTAAGTCACCAAAGATCAAAAGTTCTGGATTGAAACCTTAAATAACTAAAGGGAAGAAAAAGAAAATATTCACTGTTCCC